>SSNS01000048.1:2513077-2661612 GCA_006937985.1 Aphyosemion australe | reverse complement strand
AAAAAAAACACATCTGCCATGCAGCGAGTCCGCTGCAGCCTTTTCAGACCCAATTATTTAAACTGAAATAGAGGAAACAAAAAAGTTATAATTTTAAGTTTTTTCTCTATTCCCCACAGCAAAATCTGCATATCTGTTGTTTAGATCATGTCCACAGTTTTTGCACATCATTTTTCACAACTTATCAGCTCCTAATTGCTTTTGCCCTTTCTGCCCCGACGCTCTAGCGGCTATTTAATTGTGTAATTTTAATAATTAATTGTGAGACTGTGCGGTAACTTGGTTTTGATGAATATCGCAAACTTTGAAATGTCTGTCAAACGCTAAATTGAGAATCCGCCCTAAATGTTTGGTTAGTTCCACGAATAATCGCGCGGTCGAAGTTACAAACGAGTCGCTCAGCTTGGCTCGACGTTTGGACTGTATGTTCGCTTTATCCGAATGACGGAGTAGTGTGTTTTAATATTAATATTTATAATAATAACAATATGAGATCATGCTCATCCAATGTGAACACCGTCACAGATTTAGCGCATTAGGATTGATTAATATTCCTGAGCGCTAAGTGTGTATAATCGTAGATTTCCGTCATTAGTGTGTCTGTGAAAGCAGATTTTGTGATCAAGAGGAATGGGATGGGGGAAGTTCCACTCTTGGGTTTTTTCACACACACACAGTGGGTGATAAACACTCAGCTTGTTTAATCTTGCTGGCCTGCTGATAATGACAGGAGATGATGGTCCACAAAGGACAGACCGCTCACTGGATTAGATATCTAAATAAGGACTTTATCCTCATCCCCTCTTCTTTTCCTTCCATACCAATGAGCCCAAATGCGCTCGCGTGCTGATTTAGAGTTTAATGCATGCTACTAGAAGTGTGTAGCATTAGTTTTGGATAAAACACGTCCAAATATGCATTCATGCAAGTGTGCAGCCTTTATATTGGAGGATCGCTGTCAGAGCTCCAACTTCGCACCGCTGCTCCATACTAATGCGCTGCACTTCTATTGTAATACATTTGAAATGTTCAAGGCATTATTCTACCTTTTGCACAGTAACAGATAGTGATGGGAGGTTCCCAGAATGCCTCTCTCTCTGGTGTGCTGAACAATCCCGGACCCGGGCCTGGTTTCAGTGATAGATTAATGCTGTCTAACCCATACACTGTGGCTTGTTTTCCCATTAAAGCTGTGCAGCAGCCTCTGTTGCTTCTGCCTGGCACCAGTCTCGCGTTTGTGTTTGTGTGTGTTGGCATCGCCGTCCGTTCACAGACTCTGTGTGATTGTTTGCCTAGAGATGTGTTTCTATGGAAAAGATATCGAAAGCGCTCCGTGGACCACCTCCATCAATCACAGACTCAGAGGGAAACGGAGAGAAGGATGGTAGATGGGTAGAGAGATGGAGGTCACCACAGGAAGCAGCATCTGGAGAAAAGAACCAGGAGAGACGGAAGAAAAGCGGCTGAGTGGATGGAGAAGGCAGTTCCCAGCTCTGATTGAGCTGGGTACTGTAGTTTATACACTTTAGAGATAAGACCTGGAAGCACTGCTCAGCAGCTTCCTCCCCTGTAGCTTGAACTGAGCCTGATAGTAGGAAAGCGTGAATGGGGCAAATTGAATTAATATCGCTGCACACCATAAAAGCCCTAACTATAATGCATTTTAAAATCCTATAATGAGCAGAGAGCTAAAATAATTTCACACCCCACTGAAGAAGATGGCCCTGTAACAGATTTTGGGCCTGGCTGACACTGCCAGCGCTTTTGTCATTTAATGCGACTCTAGGTGCTATGTCGTAATGATACTTACTTTTATTTCCTGGGGTGCAACAGCATGAGGCAAAACTTGGTGGGTGAGAAGAAAAAAAAACTATTCACATTTGTGCAACACATACAGAGTTTAATCAGAGAGGGAAGCGGCTGCTTGCCTGCTGATGTCTCACTTGGGTCTATTTTACGATGTCGGGGTAAAACAGTGTTGCACAGAGGGCACATCTGCCGTGAAAGTATTCCCTCATTACTCTCCGTTAACAGCCCATCTAGTGATGAGGACAGAGATAGGAGCTGGATCACGTCCCGCTTAAGGCTACATGTACGGTTCCGCTTTCACGTGTGTGTGCAGAAAAAGCCCCAAAGCGTGCTTCTGTATGTTCACATGCAGAAACACGCAGAGCGTATTTCACTGTCCTCACACCCTGTCAGCTATCCTTTCCTCATCATTAGAGTCAGACGGCCATAAAGCTGAAATTACCTCTCCATTATCAAACCACGGGGAGGGAGAGAGATGCCTCTATGACACAGAGTAACACCAACAGACGGGTGCTGATAGAGACTAATGACTAAATGAAAGCTGCTGCAATGAGCGCTGCACCTTTCTGACTGGAATGGAAAAGGGCATCATTCAGTTTCCCTTTTTGCCTTTTCCCTTTCTGTTTTTGTACTTTGTACTTTTTTTTGTTTTCCTTTTCCTTTCTGCTTTCTTTTCCCTCATTTTAATTTCCTGTGACTTGCTTTGGCTTTTTTTGCTTTCTTTGCTTTGCTTCCCGTCTTTTCGGAGCAGTCAGCTGGTAGAACCTCAGCTCAGAACCAAACAGGGTGAAGCTGCTTTCAGCTACTATGCTGCAGATGGAATCGGCTTCTTCGTGACCTCAAATGTGCCCCAACTTTAGTAACTTTTAAATCAAAACTGAAAACTTTCATGCATTCATCAGCCTTTGAATGATTGTTTCTTATGCTGCATCTTCTGCACTGTCACTGCTCAGTTTATCTTTGCCTTTTATCTGATTTTTAAAATTTCTCTTCCATTCCCTTCACTTCTCTATTTCCTTTCCTTTATTCATTTCATTTCATTTTATTCTGTGTTCATTATTACTCTTTGTCCCCTTCCCTTTATTAATTTCCTTTCCTTTATATATTTCCTTTCCTTTTCTTCTCTGTTCATTGTTCCCTTCCTTTCCCTTTATTTATTTGTTTCCTTTACTTTACTTCCCTTTATTTCCTTTCCTTCCCTTTATATTTTTCCTTTCCTTTGTTTTATATATATCTATTTCCTTTGCTTTCCTTTCTTTTCCTTTCCTTTATATATTTTCTTTCCTTTTCTTTTCTGTTGTTTGTTCCCTTCATTTCCCTTTATTTCCTTTCCTTTCTGTTTCCTTCTCTGTTCTTTACTACTTTTTGTTCCCTTCCTTTTATTTATTCCATTTCCTTCCCTTTATTTAGTTTCTTTCCTTGTCTTCACTTTTTTCCTTTCCTTTCCTCCCTTTTTGTTTCCTTCTCTGTTATTTACTACTCTGTTTCCTTCCCTTTCCTTTATTTCCTTTCCTTATCATCTTCTTTCTTTTTTCTCTGTCCTGTACTTCTTTGCTCTTTGTTCCCTTCCCTTCGATTCCTAAGAGAGTAACGTTTTTGTGTGTATGTGTATTTACATTGTGCTGCGTCACGTTTTTCTCCACCCATTGAACATTGTGGCGCCTGACTCTTCCGTTTCTACCTGTCCAGCTCGGTGCAGCTGTTAGAACTCACCCAAAACAAAAATGAACCTCAGCCATACGTGCACAATTTCACACAAATCCAAACCCACAAACACACATGGATGCTCATACAAGGCACAATTTCACGAAACGCCAATACTCTTACATTGCTAAACAAACCGCAGCACAGACTGAACATGACACATGAGACCACATGGCTGCTGGGTACAACAAGCTGGAACCGCTAACACATTGCACGCTGAACTCCGGAATCTCAAATGAAAGCCCAAAGCAGGGTGTGATGCGGGGCAGGAAGAGGTCAAACTCCAATTTATCCCTGCAAACCTCAGATCTTCATGCTGTGAGATTGCTCAGGAACATTCCATCTTCAACCGTCATTTAGATTAACTGCCCTTGCCACCTTTGCAAATGAACGTGAACTCTGTGCCAGGACATGCATATGTGCATTTTTTTTTTGCACATTGTGTCATTTGTGGTGTAGATGGCTGAGAGCACAGTTTTCTGTTCCAAACATATGCTCCAAAACATTTGGATTGCAGCAGCGTTTTTCTATCACAGATCTGAGAACAGAAAGCATACTTATCCCTCGGCTGTAATTGCCTGTGATATCACAGGTAGTCCAGGAATTACAATACTTGACTACTAATGCAGTGCTTATGTAAGGCGTCACTCTGGTGTGTACAGTTATTTCTCCCAATTTCATCTGAGAGGAGGCGAAGAATCCCGTCGATCACTTGGAGTTGGGTTTTCATTTGAAAATGCCCTCCAGGAAGCGCCGCTTGTTTATTTATCTTCACTTGCCCATCAAGAGCTCAGAGAAAACACAACCATTTATATAGAAATGAAGAGAGGCGCTGTAGCTGAATGCCTGTTTCAGGTTGCCTTCCAATCAATTTCAAAGCCTTAGGATCATATTCTTTTTTTACAATAAATGGGCCGTCTGTAGCCTCTGTTGGAATGCTTTTACCCTCCAATCCCCAGTAATCTTAGAGAATACCAACAGATAAAGCTGTTTTGATGGAGTTGAGATAAGAGACAAAAGGCAAACAGCAGCACTGTATATTCTTTTAGCTGAAAACCTCTTGTATTCAGTCAGCCTGTTACTGCCCTCATTACGCTGTAGGACTGGTATTGATTCACTGGGAGCACAGCATCTTGTTGGCTTTGATGCTGTATTTAATATTTGCCAGAATGTCCAAGGACTTTCACGCCTGATTTGTTTAGTATTTTGACGACGTTCCACTGCAGTTTCTGTCCTAACTGCTTTGTTTTCCAGTTAAAGCGACGGTAATTTATGTTTTTATGTAATACAAATAGCCGCTCTGAGCCTTTAAGTGACTTTTAGGGCTTTCGGGGATGCTTCTTTGTCGTCGTTCAGCAAGACTCAGCAGGCCATAATTATCACTCGATGTTTTGCACCGTTTGTGGCTCTTTGTGTGTTCGGCCTTTTTGGCGGAGAGCATTCAAACAAGTCCTTAAAGAAAAAGTTGCTGTTATTCAGAATTGTTTGAGCCTTTTGTGTCCAGCAGCTCCGTGTCCGAAGCACAGAGAAAAGCTGTGTGAAAGGGCGAATACTGACGATACAATCTTCAGCGTTTTTCTTTTTTTAAATCCAAGATGAAAGACGCGTTTATGGGACATGTTGCTCGCAGGGGGAAATCTGGGATTGGTGCATGAGCGGAGGCATTCGTCTACATTTTTATGCAGTCTTATGTGCTCATTGTGCAAACCTCTGTTGGAATGGTGTTGCGTTCGCTGCAGTTTTATGACCATCAGTGATTATCGTTACAGATTAATGCAGCTGTTCTCTTTTTAAAAGTGAAGGTTGATCTATTCTACAAGATAAATAAGGACAAATGTAAATGGAATGTGAATTCTATTAATGTAATTCACTATTCTGTGGGATGAATGTAAAAGTGATTGATTTGAAAATATTTGTGTTTAAATATGTTGAATCCTTTTCTAACTAAAGAGCAATTCATGTTTAAGTAAATCTTGATTATTTTTAAAGCAAACAATAATAAACGTCTCTCTGACTCTAGACTATAGCTGTTGTATCCAGTAAAATGCACCTTGGGAATGTAATGATTTGCAAAAATTATACAACAGGAACTTTTCTTTTGGCAATGTTTAGTCTTTTATTTGTTTTTTATTTTTCAATAATCACTATTAGACACAAGATAAAGCAGCTGGTTCCCAAAATGGGGTCCGTGACCCCCCCTAAGGGGTCCCCACAATTTTATCTGTGCTGAGGTTATGAGGTTACCAAGATTATATTTGTAAAAATTACATTTATAAAATCCCAATAACACACCCAATAGTATAATCAAACTCTGTATAAATCTTTACTTCTGTATAAAGTTTGTTATTAATAACTTTTAATTGTGTGCATGTGGGTAGGAGTTGGGGTTGGGGGGCTCTGCTTGTCTTGGACACAGAAAAGGTGGTCCTTGTGAAAAAACCCCCACTGAGATAAAGGATAGAAAAAACAAGGGTAATAAAAGCAGGAGAGCCAAATTAAGGAGAATTTCAATTGGAATTGCTTTGACTTTTATGCAGTGAGTTCAGTAACTCGGTGGCTTCCACAGAGTTCTGATGCATGTGTGAGTTTCGTCTGGGTGCTCTGATTTCCTCCCACTGGCCAAAAACAAGCATGTTTTGTGAATTTTGTTTGTCACTTTTGAAAAAAGCAGCTGCAAAATGCACAAACATGAACCTTTCTTACTTGGAGAAACTGGATTTAAAAGAGTTCATGATGAATTCCTGATGCCTGCTCTGACTTTGCCACAGTTTTAGGGAAGCCTGCTGAGTAAAATCTTTGAATGTTCAAAAATCTGCGTATAGCAACACAAGGCCAAAGTCCGAGATCCCTCTCAGGAATGTACAGAACAGCACGTTTTCTTGTCATATGGTGTCAAGAGCAAGTTGAAAAGAAATGTTTTAAAAAGATACCTTAAAATTAAACCTAAATCTAAAAAGAACGTCATTGTATTTCAAGGTAAAGTAGGATCAGAAGCATTTATGTGAGCGTTTTTGAAAGATATCTGCCAAGATTAGTGAACATAAATGAAGTTCCATCATCAGGTCTGTGATTGTTCGTGGCGAGGGCGAAGCGAGGCTGACCTTTACTTTAGAAGTGTTTCTTCCCATGGAGGCCATTCAGAATAAAATAATCTACTTTTTCCATTTATAAGCTTTCAGCATTAATCAAGCCTTTTCTGTCTGTATTGATTATTCAGAATCAAACCGATGAATCAATTAGTCGTCCTTAGTCCATAAAGGACACGAGAATAAAGAAAAAACGTTTTATTATTTAACGTGTCTCGGGTCAATGTTAATCATCTCTCTGTAAATCACTCTTTCATTATTATCTCACGATTTCACAGAAAGGACAAACAGCATTATTTGGATTTTTCAATAAATAACCTTCTGATGACACGAGGTCTATTTGATGCTGCAGAATTTGCTGCTTTCAGATGTAACAGAGTTACTAAAAGATCCAAAAGCAAACCACTTACTGTACTCGCTTTTTCAAAGTCTGACAGATGCTTAGTTAAAATAAAAACTTCTCGGACAGCAAATTTCCATATATTTAAATAGATTATGCACAATCTGCTCGTGGGAATTCTAAAACATAGACTTGGGGGATATGTGAACATTTTAATTCAAAGTTGCAGAATATATCTGAAATCTCTCTTACCTTGCAGCATAAATTACTTTGGGGCTTATTATGTGTTTTGATCGGTTTGATCAATTTAAAGGCTTTTTTTCCCTATTTTTAAACATGTTTCTGTATAAAGGTTTAATTTACCTCAAACAGTATCGATGAGCTAACGGCTAGTCATATTTAAGTCAAAACCAAAGTTATTGTTTTTTTTACTACCATCTTTAAACAGCTTCTGGGTCAAATCCACCTGATATCTGACATGAAATTGACATAAACACAGAAACAGACTTTAAAATGGCAAAAATATCCCCTTTGAAAATCACATAGTTTTTAAGAGGTAATTCATATTGAGGATCTTCTATTTTTAATATTGACTCACTGAAAGATTCCAGACCTGCATTATAAATTATTTATTTATTCAACGTGAATTAAAGAAAGTTAATCAAATATTTAAACAAATATTACCTATTTTTCATGCTGCTAAATGAAGCATGAGTTGCATAAAATGGCTTTAAATATTAAAAACATACATGGAATGTGAGCGACTTATGGCAATAATAATCCTGTTCCCTGATTTAAACAGTAAATCATGGACTGTATATATCTATATTCTTGCTAGGCACTTCTGGATGGATGCAAACTGCATTTTGTTGCTTTGTACTTGTGACAAGTGCAATGACAATAACGTTTAATTCTATTCTATTATATAATAATAAAGCTTCAGTTGTATTTATTATATGAATCTATTGAAATATTTTAGATTTATATAGAAGACATCTAAGTCGGACAGACCTGTAATGATGCAAACTTTTCATAAAATACACCAGTTGTAAAAAAACATTCTCTTCATTTTGATTTTTTACATTTTGACCACAAACAATTTATTTGACTCTAAAGGTGTGGCTGACTGAAAACTAATTTTTTTTAATGATTATTTCTGATCATAATCAGTCACTGTGAGTTTTTCATGCAGGCTGAACATGCAAATAGTCTCCTACACCTATCTCCTGCATTAGCTTCTGGTAGAAAAGAGACGGTGAAACTCTAGGATTAGAAAAGCCTGACAGTGTGACATCACACTGTCACTAAACATTCATGGACTCACCCATCTGGACTCACAACGAGGAAGGCTGTTGTTGGTTTAGCGTCCAGGAATCAGCAGAGAACGTCTCGACTAGTAGACGCTAACCGTTAGCATTAGCAACTCCACCACTTGGCAGAACTCCTCCAGGCTTGTGTTATTTGTGGAAATACAGCATCCACGTTGCAAGTCAGTGGTAGAGTTGCGTTGCTGTTATTCAGTCCAAGGCCAAATGTCCAAATATCAGGAAATAAGACTCCAAATCGTCTGAAGCTCATCTGTGATGTGGGTGAATTTTAAGTCCTTGAAATGGTGCACCGGTATATTCTTTCCCCCGTGAAAGACTTAATAGAGACCACTGCAAATGTATTGATTAAACAAGCGTTCCACTCCTTTAAATTTAATTTCACTCATTACCTTTTCGTCATTTTAGGTAGTAATTGCACATCCTTGTTAGCACAAATCCCTGATTGCATACCAGTTAACCTCAGCAGGTTATTTATACCCAGCCTGAAAACATTTCCACTTAGTAGCAGACTCAAGTCATTTCAGTCTGAGCCTCACTTTTGTATCCCTCATCATCATGGCTTGCAGGGATTTGATGAATCATTTTTAAAGTGACTGACATTTTCATCATGGATGCATTTTGGTTTTGTATGTTTATTTATTTATTTATTTGTTCTGCTGTCACATCATGTTCAAATAATTTTTCCTCATCTTATGGTAAATTTTCCTTGTTAGGGAAAATAAAACACCTGTTTTATAATTCAGTTGGTTTTGATCAAGAGTTTTATTGCAATTTTGACATCAGAAAAAACAACTATAGATAACAAAACATGAGTAGCGGACATTTTCCATTTAGATGTGCTGTTTTTCAGCACTTACAGATGTTTCTTAATATTTTTTCTTATAGTTTTACCCTTAAAAACGTGGTGCAAATGTTAGCTTTATGACAATATGTCATTATTTTCCTGGCGATGGTGTTTAGAGGTGTTTTAGTATCAGAGTAACTGAGCACGAGGAAGAGGAGCTAAACTAGGACACATTTGACAAGATGAAATAGGGATTCTCAGCTGAGTTTCGACTCTGAGGACATCAAAACCTTAGGTGCACAAACACATTACAGATCAAAGCTGCGTGATTATGAACCCCCTTCGTGTCAAACCAGGACAAAAATGAAGAGAACTATTGACGGTCAGAGGAGGGACTCGTGGGAGCTGAGCTGAGAATTACTGATGTTGGGTAATGATTGTTTTTCTGTTATTATCCTGTGTGGAGTTCACCAGCTCATATCAGAGGATAATAAAACTAAAGGGAACGTTTTACTGTCGGAGCGTTAAATGGACACAAATTAGAGCCTAAAGCCAAATAATCAGCATGTGGGCTATTAGCCAAATATCAATAGATAAAGGGGAAATTGACCACTTTCTAGTCTTGCTCACCACAAAAAGTGATGAATTCTTAGGATCTAACCACATGCTAACCTGCTTTTAATCTCTAGTGATTCACATTTCTGCCTTTGAAAACACCCAGGCATGCACACAGTCGTCACTGAAGCATCGATGAAATCTCGTCCAGGTGAGAAAGCTGTGAGCTCTATAGACCCGGAAAGGCTCCAACAAGCACAAACACATTGACAGTGATAACAAAATCCTAACTGTATCCTATGTGGCCACAAAGAAAAGAAACTGTGTCCTGAATCTGCATTAATGCCTCATAAAATATTTAAAATCGGCTAACATTAGCAGGAATGAATACCACAACATGCAGCTTGCATTTTATAATCTGTATTTACTTTCCTCACGTAATTGCTGTGGTAATGAACGTGTGTAATTTATACTTTGTCATGACTTGATTCAGAGAAGAACTGTTTATTCAAACCAGTTTCTACAGCTAAAGATATCCGTCCGTCCGTCCATCCATCCATCCGTCCATCCATCCATCCATCCATCCATCCATCCATCCATCCATCCATCCTCATCCGCTTATCCAGAGTTGGGTCGTGGGGGCAGCAGACTAAGGAGGGAGACCCAGACTTCCCTCTCCCCAGCTACTTGGGCCAGCTCCTCCGGGGAATCCCAAGGCGTTTCCTGACCAGATGAGAGACATAGTCCCTCCAGCGTGTCCAGGGTCTTCCTTTAGGTCTCCTCCTGGTTGGACGTGCCCGGAAAACCTCACCAAGGAGGCGTCCAGGAGGCGTCCTGACCAGATGCCTGAATGACCCTAACTGGCTCCTCTCGATGTGGAGGAGCAGCAGATCTACACCGAGCCCCTCCCTGATGACCGAGCTTCTCACCCTATCTTTGAGGGAGAGCCCAGACACCCTTCAGAGAAAACTCATTTCGGCTGCTTGTATCTGCGATCTCATTATTTTGGTCACTACCCAAAGCTCGTGACCATAGGTGAGGGTAGGAATGTAGATCAGCTGGTAAATCGAGAGTTTTGCCTTCTAGCTCCAAAAACCTGATGATACAAATTAGCTATTTTGAGCAAATGAGACAGAAATTATCATTTTATTTATTTATTTATTTATTTATTATTACCAATACATTTTTAGTTTGTATTTCTGTGCATCACTGAGCAAATGAGAGAAGGCTGCAGAAAACAACATATTTAAAGTCCTTTTTGGACGCTCAAACCTCATAAACACGTGAAGCAAAATTCATTGCTTAGACAATTTTTATTGCATGCAAACTGCAGAATGTCTCAGTTAAATTGTACATTTGCCTTTTCTGAGGGCTACACATGCAGTACCCAGTATATCTCCATGCAACACTCGCTCCTCTAAATCCTCCTCTTTTATGTGAGTGAATAGGGCACATTTTTCAGCTCTAAGCAATAAAACAAAAAGAGATTGAATAAGTTTTGTAATTCTTTTGGCTGAACCACAAGAAAGTGAGCCCACGGGCAGAGAGGAGCCTGAGTCCGTCCGTCCGTCCATCCAGCCATCCATCCATCTATACCTTTTCATAACCAATTACATCTTTCGGAACAGCGCAGGCCAATTAATTTAGACGCTGTAATTGCCTGATGTTGTAATATTCACTGGACAATTTCTTTCAGACAGGATCAAAATGTTTTCTAGCTGCTTTAATGTCCCCAAAAGTCAAACAAAAAGACGTGGCTATACCTTATTACAAGCCAGCCAACAAATTACATTAACAGAGCTTACCTCTGATGATTTCTATTTCCAAACAAACCAAATCAGGACGGCTGCAGCATGTTTGTTCCTTCATGGTGAAAAAACAGCAACAGTCTCAATCCATGAACAATTTTCTAAATCAAATACAAAACTGCAAATGAATGCATTTCAATGTGATTTTGAAGGAATGTTATACTGTTGGACACAAACATTTATGCAATGAAAGTCACTAAAAAAGACACAAAGTCAAAGATTTGACACTTTGAGATTTCAGGACAAATTTGGTCAAACAGCAGTAGAAATTTCAGACCAACACTTTTTAAAAGAAATGAAACTGGAACAAAAATCCAATGAATAAAATTTGGTGTCAAAAGCAGACCGCAATCTTGATTTTGCCATTAAAATCAACCAACTAGGGCTTGGCGATAAATCAAAAATGTATCATTATCAAAATTTCTGACTCTAACCAATATAATTTTTTCCATGTCAATAAATTTGGTAAATAAAAAAATGAAAAGAGGTGTGTAGGTTGGCGACTAGCTGTACCACCTCGAGTCAAATGACAACGTGACTCAATATAATACACATGACAGCCCCATCTACTGGACAACTTTTGTTTTGCTCATACATGTAGTTATCGTCCATTTATCGTTATTGAGGTGAACTCCTCAATATACCGTGATATTGGTATTAGGCCATATCGCCCAGCCCTACAACCAAGTAAAACTGATTTCTAAATTTATCATTAGAGACAGAAATGAAGGCAAAAACACATGAAGATGGATTTCTGATCACTCATTTGATTGTAGTTCTAGTTGTAGTTTACATGGTCTTGTAGCCAAGGTGCTGAGCTTTCTTTAGAGGTGCAGCTTGACTATATTGATATTTAGGGCATGGATTCTGCTGCTAAATTTCAACATCCCCCAATTGGCAGACCCTCGGGCTTAAAGGGTTAAATGCATAAATTTTTTAACGCGTTACTTTTTTCTCATTACTTAATCATAATTAACGCGTTAAATTCCCACCCCTAATTTATAGCTATACTATGTTAGAACATTAAGAGGCATAACATTTTATTTTTTAAATCATTTGTTTTCCAAATTTGCTATAGCAGCTTTAACGTTTCATGTTACACCTGGTTATAAAGTATAAAGATTGCATCACCAACACATGTAATCTGTGTTTTCAGCTTGTTTCAGCGTTTAGCTCTGATTTTCCCTTTCAAATTTTGTTCTGTACTGAGATTGGCAATCATGTTTTCTTAGCTTGCTCGGCTTTGTTTATTTGGCTGTTTTTTTATTTTTTATTTCAAAGATTCAACACAGAATAGTTCAGAAAAAAGAAATGTGGTGATGGTGCTGGCAGCCTCCAACTTCATTAAATACAAAACAGGGAAAAAAGTTACATGGAAATGCAGAGGGAAAAATGTATCCACCTCAATAAGAAACAGTCTTTCTCGCATCATTTAACACATCAGAGAACATTCTGGTGTAGCTCAGGTCTTTGTGCACAGTTGCTTCTGACATGGGAGGTTTAAGGATCTTAGAAGGTTACATGTACACTCTTAATTGTTGCAATGTTGTTTTTAAGAAATGCAAAGTTTATATTTGCTCTCATTAGTTTTGCACATGGGCTGCACAGTAGTGCAGTGGTTAGCACCTGAGGACCCGGGTTTGCATCTCGACCTGGGGTCTTTCTGCATGGAGTTTGCATGTTTTCCCTGTGCACGCATGGGTTCTCTCCGGCTTCCTCCCACAGTCCGGGTTGATTGGTCTCTCTAAATTGTCCTTAGGTGTGAGTGTGTGTGCATGGTTGTGTGTCTCTGTGTTGCCCTGCGATGGACTGGCAACCCCACCTGCATGCCCAGAGTCCGCTGGAGATATGCACCAGCGACCCTGCGTGGATAAGTGGGTATACCAATGGATGGATGGATAGTTTTGCACAAATGTTGAACTTTTGACCATCAGGAGAATTCCAGGAAACTTGAAGACTTCATTCCATGCAAATCTTAGCTGTTTCCTTGCTCCAGCAGACCTGATTGCAATAAAAGAGTAAATAACAGATTTCTGCCGAACCCAAGAATGATTTCATTCATTTTGAAGAAAACAAAACAGTTTTGCAGGACGGAGGCCCTTGAGGACTGAAGTTGGTGGCCCATGCCTTATCTCTTTTTGAAGTCTGATCTACAACCAACTAAAAACAAGATTAAAACTACAAAACCAAAATACTTCTAAAAATTTCAGGATGTTTGAATAAAAAGTTAACAAATGACTTTAGAGTAAAGTTTCACTCCAGGTTGGGATGTGAACCCAGGACCTTCTCACGTCTAGGCAACAGTGCAACACACTGCACCACTGTGCAGCTCATTATATCATAACCCTCCACAGGATGCCACTCCTTATGATTTTATATTTATTACAGCTAAAAGTTACATGGTTTTTATTTTTCCATTTTCTGCAGCTCTAATCGGGGCCAAAGTGATGCTGACAGGCTGCAAATGAATTCCACATAGCAGCTAAACACACACACACACACACACACACACACACACACACACACACACACACACAGAGGGGCTTCTAATCTAACGCGCATCAAACAAACACACACGTGTTCAGGGATCAGGGATTTTGATTTAAAATAATGAGCAGAACTTTAGAGGAGGTCTACTATTTCTAATAGTTGTGGGATGAGTCTGCCAGAATGTGTGTTTACATGGAAACTATGTCAGTTGCTGCAGAGTTAATAGATTTTTTGTCCCTGGTGCTTTCAGCATGTTGATCTCCTGCTGACGGCTTCGCACTCAGCTTTAAGCAACAGAGGTTGGAATAGAGCCTCTTTAACACTGCAAGCATTTGGTTAATGTACCTCATTACTCCCCCTTTGAGCTGATTTTCACTTTCCGCCGCTAAAAGAGCACCTCTGAAATTCCACGTCTCGCACGGGCCATTGATGTTTATGCTTGCAGACGTAATTTGTTTAATTCCACGTAGACGTATTTGTATCCTAATTCCCTCCCTGGATGGAGGTAAAGGGAACCAGGGAAGCATGAGAAAAACCCTGTGTTATTAATTATACGGCATGTTCTATCTTAATTTTCTCCTCTCATGGTCTGCTACTTTATGTTTTCTTTCCAATCAATGACGCCCCCTCTACCTTTTGTTGTGCTCTGCTGTTTGTTGTGCTTCCCCTGTGTTCTTTCTGTTATTCCACCCTCTCTGGTAGGTATCACACGACGCTCTTTTCCACAATGCTGACTTCCTCTTCCCCCTCTTAGCTCCGTCTCTCTTCCTGCAGATATTTGTGTTCCTGTATCTGCGCCTCTCTCCTTTACTCTGTTTTTCCTATCATCCCCGTCCCACACACACACTCAGTGTCCTTGTACTGTGGGCAGCATATATGTGCAGAGCAGCACTTGAGACAACTTTTTTCTTTTTTTTTTCCCAAACTGGCAAGCCACTTAGCGGCTTTATTTAGCGTGCACCCAAGAAGAGGATTAACAGCAGGAAACATCAACAGAATGGCACGCCGTGAGATTGAAAGTGCACACACACTCGTGCAAAACTCACACACACGCCGACACATCATAGTCATTGCAGTCAGAGGCTCGGCCAACTGCACCCCTATCTTCTAACTCTTCATGAAGCATTATTATGCTAGTCAGCCAGCTGATGCTCTTATCCTTATGGGATTGTAGCATACAGTACGGAGCAGCTTTTCATCACACAGAGTGCACACGGCATATTTGACTTTGTAAAATCCACTGGTGTGTGTTATTTCATCACATAGACTTTTTTTCTTCTTTACCTATGTTTTGGTGCCGGATCTTATCGGCTTGTTGCTCAGGGGGAATCGCTCGCATCCGATCTTTACGTAACTCGCCAGATCAGAGAGAAATCGCTCACGTTTGCAGCCTGAGAGCACGAGACGGTGCACTCTCGCTGGCCCATCCACACACAAGTCTCACACCTCACACACACACACACACACAAGCACATTCTTCATTATCATTCCAGAGCTGATAGGCTCTAATTATCTGCCTTGGCTCTGATTAGTCTCTCTGTAACAAGCTAATTAGATGGAGCCTTGTAAAATCATCTCCACCATTACCACAGAGACATGTTTGGGAAAGACACCAACAAGCAGGAGGCAAGGAATGTGTCTTGCACGGCTCCCTGCAAAGATTTGATAGTTAACTAAATGTTAAGTGCGAGAGCTCTGATTTCTTTTTGATTAAGTGCCTTTTAACCCCCCCCACACACTTTGCAGGAGAATCTGGATCCTTTCTCATTATTCATCACGAAAGGATTGTTCCATCTTGCAGAGCAGGATGATCTGGCTTAAAGTGCATAAATTGCCACTGTCAACATTTCAGCAGATAGCATCTGAGCATTGATTGGGTTCTCTGCGTCTACAATATGGTGGCTATTTATCCACAACGAACTACCGTCACATCCTGGTCTGAAGTTTTTCTCCTCGGGAAAGGGACTTTAAAGCCTGAGCAGAAAGCCAGATTAATTCTTTCCTCCAACTCTTCCTCTCTCTCTGTTATTATCCTTCTAACAATCCTTTTAGGAGCTGTCACACACTTTTTCGCTTTTGTGTTTGAGTTGTGAATGCTCCGGAGCTGGTCTAGAGTGCATTATATTGCATTATTCCTTTAAAATGCAGATATAACCCTCTTTTTTTAAGTATTCTCGACATGCACATTCTGCTTTCCAACTCATTTGCGGAAATACAAGGTGCTGGAAACCATTTGCTGCAAAGCTATCCCAGCTGTCATTAGGCCAGAAGGAAGAAACACCCTGGACGAATCACAAGTCCATCACAAGCCCAACACAGTGATGCACAAGAAGAGACAAACAGCCATGCACTCACATTCTTGTCAATTTAGACTCTGGAGAGACTTTGTGCAGCAGAATATTAGAGAAACCAGCAAAGTAGAACAGTTTTGTTTACCACAGAAAATCTGTTGAGTCAGATTTCAAGCTCTGACGGGATGTATCACAAGCTTTTGCTTCTTTATTCTTAGATTAAAAAGCACATTTATAGCCTGTGGTCACAAACAGGAGACCTGTTACATAATAGGATTTGCAACCATGGCTACTTTTAGCTCTTAGGTAGCTCACCTCTGTGTTTGAGTGTCCACTCGTGTGTGTTTATAAGAGAAAGACCGGGGGGAGCCATCAGAAGAGTGAAAGCATGTTGCCTGGGTGTGGTAATAAAAACTCACCCATATGTCAGGTCTTTCTGCTTGTGTGTAAATCTGTGAGTGCATCTGTTTGCAAGTATGTTCGCCTTGGCAGGAGGTTCTTCTTCTTCTTTGTGGCGAGGCAGATGGCCTCTGTGGATGGTAGCCCACTGAACTGCTTGGCAGGTTTTCTGACATTCCCTCGTGCCACGTTGACACGCGATCACAGCCAGTATTTGTGGAAGTAGCGTGGTAGCTCTCAATTCTGTGAATATCTTCACTTTGTGGCTGTAGCTCTGCATGAAAATAGTCCTTCAATGGGGCCGGTTATGTTGTCATTTTTCTTTCGTGAACGTAGTTTTCAGATTGAGTTTAATGCAGACAACGATCCCCTATTATCTGTTATATCAAAAGTCATGCAACGCTTCTGTCATGCAGTCGCAGTCGGCCTCTCCTTGTGAGCTGCTGTGCTCTCTAGCAATCAGCCTGAGCTTAGACTGAGCACACTGGTAATTGGATTCTTGGAATCTTCTTATTCACTTCAGTGAGGCAGCATGCAGGCGACAAAGTGCCTGCTGTCTTCAGGCGTCATCCCTGCATCCCTTTGGGAAGATCAAGGTAGCTTTACCCAGACTTGGTGGATGAGACCAAAGCTGAGGCTCTCTCCCGCGGGAAACTTGCATGCCTGAATGGCCGACCGGATGGAGGATGAATGGGTGATAACACATCCGCGGGCCTCTACCTCAGATCCCCTCACATAAACAAAACAAAAATCAACAACGTAAATCTATAAAGTATTCTTTTAAGTTATAAAAGTTCTGGATGCATCGGATGCAACCTCCCATCAATACACGACCTGTACACCTCCAGGTTTCTGAGACGTGCAGGTCGGGTAACAGCTGACCCCTCTCACCCTGGTCATGCATTGTTTGATACTCTACCTTCAGGGAGGAGGTTCAGGTCCGTACAGACTAGAACCTCATGCCACAAAAACAGCTTCTTCCCGTCTGCTGTAAGACTCCTGAACAACCAATAACCGTTTCAACCACATAGATCTGCACCAGTCACCTATATTCCCATGCTTATGATTGATTGTTTATTTGCTGTTTTCTACGCATCATTAAACCTGATTCTGATTCTGTGGTCGATACAAACATGTTTATGATTTTCTTTGCACAAAATCAGTCTCACATGAAGTTACGTAAGCAGCTTTATTCTTGACCGTTTCAGTACCTTCCAGAATGAGCCGTTTCAGGGCTCTGTCACTTTAAAAAAAAAACTGGAGCTGGCCACGCCCACCCATCCACCGATTGGCTGCTATGAGATGAAGACCTCGGATATCAAGGAGTGGCTCAGAGTAGAGCTGCTTCTCCTCCAGCCTAGTTCTATGCAAATTTCCACATTTGTGACATCACAAACGGGGACTTTTTGAAATGGCTCATTTCAGGCTTATAATTCCTAAAACCAAACACTGACAAAACATGGTTTTTATTCAGCTTTAGAGTGTTTAAAAGGGCAGTAGAAACCCACATGGCAGCACAAAATGATGTCCCCGTTAAAGTGACTGTGTGTATTTTCCCTGGCGATAGGGGGCAGTACATACCTAAATCATTGCAAGCAAGCAGCATTTTTGTGTTCAAATAAGACCTTACCAACGGATGACCATTAGGGTCAAAAATCCCTGGGAGTGCAACCTCCAGTAAAATGACAAGCACATCAGACTCTCTTTCATCACTGGCAGCAAGTGAAGAGGTAAATGTGTAAAACAACGTTTATGAATGGCTAAAGTTTTACAACCGCTTGTTACAAATCAGTAAAAGCGTTTTGTCCTCATGGGCTCCCGTACAAGGAAACATGGCGTCTAATATGGCATCGCCCAGAGACTTAGACCCATAGACATGAATACATAGACGCCCCATTGGACGCTGGAGAGTGTAACGTCACCGCCATATTGGATGGGTCTCCTCACTCTCCAAAGTCAACACAGAGTGAGCATCTATGCCTGTTTTTGTGCGAACTACAGTTGCAACAACTGTTGACAACAGATCACGTGAGATTACTATTGACTTTTCTAGCCTACCTGATGGAATTTTACATTTTTATTTATTTTAATTTATTTTGTTTAATTATATTTATATTTTAATTATTATGCCATGTGTCTGATTTTGTGAAAAAGTTTGATAAAATGTGTTTTTTAAGTTGGGTAAACACCTTCCTCAGTGGAAATGAATGCACTTAGGGCGAATAGAGACCCATCCAAGATGGCGGCCGGCCACTACGGCAGCTCCAATAGGCAGCGCCAGTCCACGGGGCGTCTACGTATTTATGTCTGTGGTTAGACCCGCTCCCATGTGTTTTAGACCCAATTTTTATGGTTATATGTTACAAAGCCGCCAATATTTTTCAACATCTGGGCATCATTTGATTCATTTTCAACATTTTGATGGATATTTCCAGAGATTAACGGTAGAAACTACACATTATCACTTTAAAGCTGACCACATTGCTTACATATGAAATACTGACTTTTATAATAACCCTGTAACTTTATTATATTTTATTTTCATTTAAATGCATTGACTTATATATCCCACACTGGCACCCTTAGTGGAGTTTCTGTTTGTTCAGATTTCCACAGATGCTTGTCTCCTCTTTGCACATACAATTACATGACAGCTGTCACTTTACGTAATCACAGCTCTGTCACTGCCTCTGCGTTATCCCCCAGGCCCAGACTGGTACCTGAACAAGGTGAAGCTGAAGATCACTGATGTCAACGACAACGTCCCTGAGTGGAATATGAAGCCATACCCCTACATGGCTGTCGTGTCTCCTGAGGCCCCCGCGGGAACATTTGTCTACCAGCTACAGGCTATTGATGGGGACGAGGACAAAAGTGGAGAAGTGGAGTACTTCTTGTCAGATGGTAAGATGCTTTGCAGCCTGTTCACATTCACACAAACTCACACAATGTATATGAGTGAAGTCAAATGTGTTGTGTTGCTGATAATGAGCCGGGAGGCTGCGGAGCTTTGGAAATGAATACAACCAGTCTGACACCAGCACAGCCTCTCGGAGACACAGCCACGGGCGTTCGCACATTCATTCATGCATTCGTATAGTATTTACGTGTCCATTAGCATCTCTGTCTTTCTTGCACCCTCTCTGTCTCCATCCCTTTTTCCTCCTCCAGCACACACGTACACAATCACTCAATACGAAAATCCCACACACAGCCAGAGGCCTCCACAGATCTGTTTATGCACTTTTCATGCACTCTTGTCTGTCTACTTCTCTCTGTTTCATACAGGGAATCATGCAAGCACACATTCACTCACACACAAACACATGCAGCGGGCTGCTGGAAGTCTGCCAGAACGCTGCAGACCCCCTGGTGGCTGAAGGGATTGAGGGTTGCTGGCAGAGGTTGGGGGATGTGTGGATGCCGCTCATGGGGTTTACTGATTTCCCTCCGACTTGAGGTTTAACTGTAATCAGGACATCCCACCGCGTCCTGATTTTGAGTTAAACCCCAATGGCATCGAGGTGCTTCATTGTCTGCATTACCGCGCTAAGAACTCTTAAGCAGTGGTGTCTGTCAGCTGAAAAATCTGTAAACAATCAAAGTAATTAAAATGTGCTGCTTGGATTTGATGTGTGTTTATCTTTAACCCGCTTATCCTGCGCTTAACATGAAAACCCACACGTTGACATGAGAGTAACTGGCCTCCTGATGACCACGGCCTGACCTCTTTTTTTAGTGGAAGTGCTAAACACAAGATGCACTGAGGAGATTTGGTGTTAGCCTGGCAAGCCAACCTATATGTGTGAATATACACTTGCCGGCCACTTTATTAGGTGCACCTTGCTAGTACCGGGTTGGACCCCCTTTTGCCTTCAGAACTGCTTTAATCCTTCGTGGCATAGATTCAACAAGCTACTGGAAACATTCCTCAGAGATTTTGGTCCATATTGACATGATAGCATCACGCAGTTGCTGCAGATTTGCCGGCTGCACATCCATGATGAGAATCTCCCGTTCCACCACATCCCAAAGGTGCTCTATTGGATTGAGATCTGGTGACTGTGAAGGCCGTTTGAGTCCAGTGAACTCATTGTCATGTTCAAGAAACCAGTCTGAGATGATTGGAGCTTTATGACATGAAGCATTATCCTGCTGGAAGTAGCCATCAGAAGATGGGTACACTGTGGTCATAAAGGGATGGACATGGTCAGCAATAATACTCAGGTAGGCTGTGGCGTTGCAGTGATGATCAATTAGTACTAAGGGACCCAAAGTGTGCCAAGAAAATGTCCCCCACACCACCACCACCAGCCTGAACCGTTGATACAAGGCAGGATGGATCCATGCTTTCATGTTGTTGACGCCAAATTCTGACCCTACCATCTGAATGTCGCAGCAGAAATCGAGACTCATCAGACCAGGCAACATTTTTCCAATCTTCTATTGTCTGATTTTGGTGAGCCTGTGTGAATTGTAGCCTCAGTTTCCTGTTCTTAGCTGACAGGAGCAGCACCCGGTGTGGTCTTCTGCTGCTGGAGTCAATCTGCCTCAAGGTTCCACGTGTTGTGCGTTCAGAGACGCTCTTCTGCAGACCTTGGTTGTAACCAGTGGTTATTTGAGTTACTGTTGCCTTTCTATCAGCTCCAACCAGTCTGGCCATTCTCCTCTGACCTCTGGCATCAACAGAGCTGCCGCTCACTGGATGTTTTCCCTTTTTGGACCATTCTCTGTAAACCCTAGAGATGGTTGTGTGTGACAATCCCAGAAGATCAGCAGTTTCTGAAACACTCAGACCAGCCCGTCTGGCACCAACAACCATGCCATGTTCAAAGTCACTAAAATCACCTTTCTTCCACGTTCTGAAGCTCAGTTTGAACTGCAGTGAATCATCTTGACCATGTCAACGTGCCTAAATGCACTGAGTTGCCACCATGTGATTGGCTGATTAGTCATTTGCGTCAACGAGCAGTTGAACAGGTGTACCCAATAAAGTGGCCGGTGAGTGTATAGTCTGTCCTTGACCCATTGGCGGCTCTCAGTCGTGAGGCTGGATCTACAGTTGTCTTTGAAATTGTCTCCACATGCTTTTAGAAAAACAATCAACATGACGTCCCCGCTGCGGATGTCAGTCAACAGGGCAGTCCGCCATAAGCTGTCGAAGAACACGCAAATACATCTTTTTCTAAATAAAGGACTTAAGTACCTTTATAAAAACGCCCAAATCAAATCATTTTGCTTCTGCTGTTGTCCGTCTAGATTTCTAGGCTAATGTTACCCATGCAGCAGCAACAGAATTTAAATAAAATCACATTTAGAATCAGTCACAATAGCAAAATTACATTTTATGGATGTAGTTGATTGCCTTTTTTCTCACTTTGAAAATTTTCCGGCCATCCTGCCAAAAGAGTAAAAGAAACACCCCAAACAACAAGATACATATAGATTTCATCATTTTTATCATAACAAGAAAACAGTAAATTCGTTAAGGTCCTGATTTTATGAATCTAAAACTCAGACATCTTTTCTCAAAAACCCGCTGTGCATTTCACTTGTTATATCTCAGATTTTGAATACTTTCATCTCCTCCTGAAACATTCATAAGGTCTTCTCTTTAAATATTTAAAGTTGTGTATTGTTTGTATTACTGTTTGGATGCCAGCGGTCCCACTCCTCTTCAGTGCCGTTGGCACATCGGTACCTTTGTTCACGCATTACTCCTACCAGCTGTCAGTCTGCAGAAAAATGAAGAAACAACAACGGGAAGCAAAACCACTTAGGAAATTCTTCTAATTAAAACTGTATTGAAGGTCATGAAGCTTGTGTGTTACTTTAAAGAAGTATTTTGTCCATTTTGCAGTGTGGTTCTGAGTAAAAGGTATAAATAATGATCTTACACAGCTTTCTGAATAGCCTTCCTTTAGAGAAATAGCATTTCTGTCATTCAGGCCAAGACTAAAGTTACATTATTTTATGAACCCCTGCATGATCGTTGATTTTGCATTAGAGTTATTTACATAGTTATGTGGTTATTAACAAATAGCAAAATATAGCTCTTGTGGATCATCCAGGGATCAGTTTCGACAGGGATTTCTTAAAGACCAAGTTCACTGTTTTTTTACTTTTTGAAATATGATCTGTCACTCTGAGTTTAACATGCAGGCTAAATGTGAAAATAGTCTTCTACCCCTATTTCCTGCATTAGTCTTCTGATAGAAAGTAGACGGGGATGCTCTCGGATCAGAAAAGCCAGTGAAAATTGCACATGATAATGTCAAGTCACCCATCTTGGCTCACGATGGAGACGGCTGTTGTTGATTTAGCATCCAGGAGAGAACAGAGCACATCTCGGTTAGTAGAAGCTAACCGTTAGCATTAGCAACTCCAAAACATGGCAGAACTTCTTCAGGCTTGTGTTATTTGTGGAGATAAAACATCAACGTTGCAGAGCAAACTGAGTCAGTGGTAGAGTCGCCTTGCTGTTAGCCAATCAGAGGCATGAATACAAAATATCAGGATATAAGACTCCAAATTGTGCCGTCTGAAGCTCCCTTCTCTTCTGGCTTGTGTTCATACAAGAAACAAAGAATACTGATGTAGAGGAACTTGTTGAAATTAAAACTAAGCAACTGTTGTTCCACTTGAAAATTTCTGTCTCAGGATGAATTAAAAAAAGGCATATTTGTTGTTTTAAAAGGTTAAATCCGATCTTTTACACCCGATTCAGATCTTTTTAAAATCACGCAATCTGGCCCGATTTCCGATCACGTTATCGGATCGGAGCATCCCTAGTTAAAACATATTTCTTCTAAAATCAATGCCGCCAACTGAATTATCTAGAACTAGTAAGACTCTAAATGGCAGAAAAATCCCTGTGAAGATAAGAAACGAACAAAATGACCATAAATCCCAACAAATCCTGTTGATTCACCTTTGAACAGACATACAAACGTACTTCAGCAAAAAGGAAAGACAACGACGGTGTTGCAGTGTGGAACATGCTCGTAGACTACAGCCATTTCTGGGTCATTTCTTCATTCACTACCCTCTAAGTGCTGCATTATGCAATAATTTGTAACTGAAAATAACTTCCAGCCAAAGTGCTCTTTATTCATTTTGAGATCTATTTTGAAAACTCATCAGTGCCCAGCTGTTTTTAGAATTCTTCGTGCCCATTTGTAATCTGTCTTTTTAAATTTGTAAACCACAAAAAAAAACAACTCAGTGTCTCCAGTAAGAGCAGACGGGGTGAGAAGAGGAGGAAAGGTGGGGCGAGTTATGGTCCTGCAGATAGAGGCAGGAAGCAGCATCAGTTTGGGCTTTTCCTGAAAATTGCTGATATCATTTATTTCTTTTTCTTTCTCGTTTTAAGCAAGGTCCCCTTTTATCTTAATCACACCCGTGTTCAAATCAATTTAAAAGCATACTCAAGGACAAAGCACACATTTTTGAATCCTGTTCAGGACTGACTCATCCCTTTTCAGACTCTCCATAAATCACATCGTTTACCGCTAAAATCTAAAATACTGATAAAACACAAGTTCCTCTGGGTGTGTTTAATAAGTGAGCAACCTGCAGCATGATTATGATCATTATGATGATGCGAGCAGTTGAAACTGATAGCTAGTTGAATAAATTGTTCACAATTTTATAATTGGTGGGTGTAGTTTAGTAATTAGCAGTAATTATCTTGTTTTCTTTCAAAAGTAAACTGTAATGTTGATACTGTAGGTAATAACTGATGGTGTATGATGCTCTCAAATTAAACGTTTTATTTATATCAGATCAGGTTCCAACAAAAGGCATCAGTATGAAATCCCAACTAACATGATTAATGAAGAGTTTTGTTCAATAATATTTCACATTTTGCTTCAGAAGACATTTTTTTCTGAGTAAATTTATTTTTAAATTACAGAAATAAGAGCATGTGTCATAACTTTAATAACCACTATAACCCTTAGATCTGTATTCTCTAAAAGAGACGTTCTAGTGTTTTGAGAACGAAAAACAATGTGTGTTTTGTCTTGTTTGAACTCTAAAGGCTTGACATGATTTTCAGAGTTTTTCTGTCAATATTTGCTTCTGGGACAAACCGGCCACTGAAGCTCAAGGCTGACATTTCCACCAACGCCGCATCGCCGTCGGTGATAAAAATCCTGTGAAATGTGATGACCGCTCTGTCTTCGGGTCTCATCTGGCAGCGAGAGACGGGAGTCCTTGAACTTTCTGGACTGCAACGCCGTAAACGACCTGTTATTTATGTGCAGACAATCTAAACCAGTCATTTTAAATAGCTTCATATGGTGCTTGTGAAAGGAGCTGATTTGTTTGA
Organism: Aphyosemion australe; assembly: GCA_006937985.1. Classification (NCBI taxonomy): domain Eukaryota; kingdom Metazoa; phylum Chordata; class Actinopteri; order Cyprinodontiformes; family Nothobranchiidae; genus Aphyosemion; species Aphyosemion australe. Next base: position 2,636,686 of record SSNS01000048.1, on the reverse strand, counting down.
TTTAGTGATGAACCGCTCCTGTAGATACTAATGAAGGCTGAGGAGACATTTCAGCAGTTATATTAAGGTGTTAAAAAGACAAACGCACAGCGAGGAGATGAGTTTTACTTTTGGTTTCACTAACAGACACTAGGGGGTGCTAAAAACAAGCCAAAACTGCCAAGTGTTCCTTTAAAGGAGAAACATTTTTTTACAGCACTTTAAATTCTGAATGCATGGTCTTAAAAATGTTACGTGACCAGTAAATTAATGTTAAAGCCACATTCCTGAACTTTGCAGATAAAAGCTCTCCGTCGCCCTCTAGAGGCTTGCTGCATAACGTCACTGTCTTAAAGTCAAATCTCTCTCTCGGGCATAAGAGGCATGTTTACATTCCTAATGTCAGGCAAAACAACAAAAACAAACTTTTCCACCTCCACAAATTGAATAAATAGTTTTATCAGGACTGTATAACAACTTTATGCCCGACCAAACACAATAACCCCGGTGAAATATTTTATTACTTACCTAGCCATTAGCAGCACGGCTAGGTTAGAGTCCGTAGTTCATGCTGTTCTTTCTAAAAGAGCTCTCCAGCGAGGAAAAGACGGCCCAATAACTCTGGTCTTTACTCTTGTTCTATCACATTCTCTTTTCTTTTCCTATATTCCTCTGATAAGGGATTTCTAGCTTTCTTTGGTGGATCGGCCACTGCTAAACTCTACGTTATAAAACTATGGCAAGCCAAAGGGATCAAAACAATTGCGCGTTCTAAACTCGCATTATGTCCGCCAAAACACGCGTTCAAGACGCGCCTGTTTAGCGGACATAATGCTCGCTTTTAGAAGACGCGTTTTTTTGCCCCCTTTGGCGTCAAAACGCACATTTAAGATGTGCATTTTGGCGGACATAACGTGCGTTTAGAACACGTGCTTTTTTATCCCTTTGGCTTGCCATATATTGCTGTAAAGCAGCATGCAGTCAGCACTTCCGGTGGCGACCCAGAGCTCAAAAACTGTATAGTGCGGTAAACAGACGTGGGACCCCCCAACACTATCACAGGTCAGAAAATGAACCTAATAGATGATAGTATGATGCCAAAACGTTACAAAAAAGCATAATTTTAGGGTGTAGAAGTTGCGGAATGTTGCTTTAATTACATTTGAGCCCACATACAGTTGCTGTTACACGTCTCATTGGTCCTTGAGTTGGGAAAGTAAAACCACAGCATTTAAAGCAAAGATCATCAATGATTTAGTATTTTCACAGCCAATTAATCACAAACATACTTGCTGGCTGCACTGTGGTGCAGTTGGTCAGTGCTGTTACCTGTAAGAAGGTCTTGGACTCGAAACTCATGGGTGCTGTAAGTTGTGTTTCTTGGATTCCCTTGTTGGCTTCCGTTGACCACAATGTGCCTTTTAGGTGAACTATAGTGACTCAGAGTTGGCCCTGAGTGTGTGTGAATGGTTGTTTATATCTATGCCTATGCAGGATGTACCCTTTAATCCAACATCCAGATATAGGCACCCACAACCCCGAAGAAAAACGAGCTGAAACAGAAGATGGATAGATAAATGCATTTCTATAAGAATAATTTTCAAAACTTTTCAGGAAAAAACATTTGATTTAGTATTCCAGACAGCACTGTTGAGTTTGATTTGAGTCAAGCGACAGGAAATAATGCCGTTTTTTTTTGTCATAGGTGGCGACGGCTGCTTTGCTGTAGACAAGAAGACGGGCCAAGTGGTGACCACGGGGCTGATGTTTCAGAGGGACAGGGAGTACCTTTTAAGTGTGGTCGCCATTGATGGTGTGGGAAGTCACAGCGCACCCGCCATGCTCTCGGTGGTGGCAGGGGCCAGGGCACCGCAGTTCACCAACAGCAGCTATGCCATCTCAATACCAGAGAACACTCCTGAAGGGCAGCCGTAAGTTATGCACAACAAGAAGAATGAATTTCAGATGAAGATTTATCCATCTATCCATCCATCCATCCATCCATCCATCCATCCATCCATCCATCCATCCATCCATCCATCCATCCATCCACCCACCCATTTTCACCCGGGTCGGGTCGCGGGGGCAGCAGCCTAAGCAGAGAGGCCCAGACTTCTCTCTCTCCAGCCACTTGGTCAGCTCCTCCGGGGGAATCCCAAAGCATTCCCTTTCCAGCTAGTGTGTCCTGGGTCTTCCTTTGGGTTTCCTCCCAGTTGGACGTGCCCAGAAAACTTCATCAGGGAGGCATCCAGGCAACTGGCTCCTCTTGATGTGGAGGAGCAGCAGGTCTACTCCGAGCCCCTCCCAGATGACCGAGCTTCTCACCCTATCTCTAAGGGACAGCCCAGACACCCTGTGGAGAAAACTCATTTCTGCCCAGCCAGCACACATAGGTGGGCCCCATATGGGATTTATATGGGAAAGCCATATGGGTCCCAACAGGGTTTGTCCACAGTTTCCATGGTGGCCCCACATGGGTTTGCCGGTGTTTGAGTCAAACCCTCTGAAAACCCATGTAGGGACCGTTAAAATCTGGGCAAACCCCCATGGGGCCACGGACAAACCCTGTTGGGACCCATACGGCTTGCCCATGTAGATCCCATAAAGGGCCCACTTATGTGTGCTGGCTGGGTGCCGCCTGTATCCACGATCTTGTTATTTCGGTCATTACCCAAATCTCGTGACCATAGATGAGGGTTGGACCGTCGATCGACCAGTAAATCGAGTCACCTTCGCCGAAGAATCATATTTCTGCTTTGTTTCCAGTATAGTGTAGATTTTTAATATCTTAGATAAGTGCTGCATATTTCCCTCACAATTAAGCAATTTTATTCAGATGTAATCCTCTAAAGCTCAGAAACTTTATTATTTCCACAAAAACCACTGTAGTAGTGAGCGGTTGTAGGAAACACGGACTTTGATTAACTCACGGGGACAAAAATCTCTGCAGAAAACTTGTGCAGCGTGTCTGATAAACCTAAAGAACAACAAATAAGCCAGAGGTAAACAAAGCAGGAAACACTAAACAGCGGCTCGGTGAACAAATAGACGAGACTAGCCACACACACGGAGAACTAATTGACTAACAAGCTGCAGATGAAACCGATGAATGTGCAGCGGAGAATAAAAGGAAAATTATAAATGATCGTAAATAAAATAAAACAGATATAATCCAGGAGACTAATATAAACCAAGCTCTGTGCATAAAAGGTAATATAATGATAATGCATGAGGGCATGTTGATTCATTGGCCACCTCACACTGGGACAGTTTTATCTTCTACAAAGCTGTGAATACATTTCCCACGATAAGTAAATCAGACAGGAGCAGCAGCACGCATTAGGAGCTGTTGCGGTTCTGTTTAAGACTCGTGTTAATAAGTATTCATTTGGTCACACCGGTGCAGTCGAGCAAACACCGGCAATCATCCTCACGCTGTTAGGGAATGCAAACTCCTTTAGCCATGAAAGCAAACACCGGTATCTGCGTAATGGCGTTGCGTTCTTACACAAAACTGACAAGTACTGATTGACCGTGTTTATAGCGTGTAAGCAGCGGGGCATAAAGTCATTGATTTCATTACCACGCAGTGCTGATGCAGGAAAAGAGGATTTCGATACTAATTCAACTCGAGCGCGGCTGGAATCGAATCGAAAAGATTGTTTTTGTTTGATTCCTTTTTTAATCACTTCCTGTTTGTTCCACAGCTTCCTTGTGGTGTTGGCCGTTTCCTTCCAGAAGCAGCGGCTCAGCTACAGTTTGCTCATCAATCCCAGCAGCCTTTTCAGCATCCACCAGGAGACGGGCGAGATCAGCCTGACCAGGACGCTGGATTACGAGAACGACCAGCGACGCTACCTTCTGATGGTGCGAGCCAGCGAGGAGCCTGGGAGCCTCAGCGCCGCCGCAGAGGTGAGTTTAATCACACTGAGGCGAATGAGAGTTCACGCACTCTGCTCCAATAAGCCCAAAGCTCAGGTCCACTTTGATGTTTTATCATTGCATCCGTCAGGCTGAGGTTTACTGTTGCTGTGGTGAATTAAACGGTGGAAACATTCGAGTTTGAGCGTTTCCTTGACAGCACTGTGTCCCTGAACTGCAAAATAAAGCAGTGCTTCAAAATCCAAAACACAAGAAGTCAATGAAGACGTTTCAGAAAATCTTTTATTGTCTCAAAATGTTATATATTCATTCACTTTTATTCTCTTCCCTTTGTTGCCAGTGAGGATTTTCCAAATGAAAGCGTGTGTTTGACATGTTTTTGCAGCTTGCATGGACGCTGTGTTTTCTTGACTCGTTTTTTTGTTGAATTTTGTGAAATTTCATAGTTTAATTTCGTATTTAGTTTCTGTTTTTGATCAATGGAGTAGTGTTTTGCTCCCCCAGGGCCTCCACTATTGGCAGGGCTGTAAAAACTTCTGATTAAAACTCAGCGCTGACCTCTTGACACCACACTCCTCAGCGCTAACCTCAGAGGACGAGCTGCAGAGTTTGTCGCTTTCAGCAGGGATGGCACGGCTGGGTGGTTTTGAAATGTTAACAAGTGAACCATGGGGCTTAGTGATTTTGATTTTTTTCCCCCACAACCTTTTATTTCTTTGTTTTAGGAAATGCTTTTCATCAAACGTCTGGAGAGATGACTCATAGAACACGTTATGAGGTTTAAAAAAATCTCAGCATCTGAAATGACCGTCTACAAATGAACATTTCTTATTAAACTATGCATGAATTCAGTTGTTTAAATTATTCATTTAAAGATTTTGTTAACCAATTATCATGTCACAAGCTCACTTCACACCACAGATTTAGCAGACAAAAATCTTCCTTCTGCACAGCTGCACGTTGTGGAGTCGGAGATGGAGACTGGGAAAAACCTTTCCCAGCTATTTCAGGACTATTACTCAGCTGTCACTTCACACTTTACACACTGCGGTGACAGGGAGCTTGTAGGATGGAGGACAGCTAAGGGCTTTTGTCGAAAACACACACACAGTGAGGCACTCGCATGCTCAAAACATTTCTATTTTTGACTCGGGAAAATCATGAAGTGGAAGATAAAGGATGAGTTGAACAGGCAACTAGCGGAACTAGAAAATGCAATTAAGATTAAGTTTTGGGGTCAACTTTCTGCACAGAGAATTTGATACGGTTGTCTTCCGGATTGGAGAGTTAATAAAGAGTGGTTAATTTTGTGTTCTTTCACTCTTCTTCTTGACTCTCCCTGCCTCTCCGACACTAATCAGGTTCAGGTGCTGATAACGGATGAAAATGATTGTGTCCCCGAGTTCCTCCAGTCCATCTATAGTGTCGATGGAGTGCCCGAGACTGTAACCACGGCAACATCCCTGCTGCAGGGTGAGTCTCCTCTGACCCCGTATTTCACATCCATCTGGTTTCCTTTTGAAATGGAGAGGGGAGTAATCCAAAAGTCACAGTTTCTACAAGAAAACAGCAGATGGATTTTAAATTAAACTCCAAGCTTCACCTCTGACCTTGACTCTCTTTGTTTCAGCTTAGTGACACATAAATGTTTCCATTTTCCCTTCATAACCTTAGCTGCTTTAATAAAACCCACTGCTACCGAGATACACCACATTTGTTTTGATTTATTATGTTCCGTATGACTAATGGCACGCCTGATTCTGAATTATTTATAAAGAATACCGTATGATTTCCAATTACGAGGCCCAAGGCAAATGAATAGCTGTCACCACTGCTTAACTTAAACATACACACCAATTATAGGGGCTACAGGTTAAGAAAGGTGTAGCAAAAACACTATGTTATAGTTCAGTGTGGTGCAGGTGTTTGTTTTTTATGTGTGAGATATTTTGACACTTTGTCACTAACACTGTGCTCTCTAAAGAAAATAGCACTTCTGATTGCACTCTGGAGATTCGAGTGTTTTAGGGTTTGGTACTTTGCAGTTTTCAGCCTCAGCAGCAGGTAGAACAAGATATTTGAATCACAAATTAAGAGGGACTTTGTGCAAAATTGGCCCTCGCAATGCAAAGATGACACATAATTCAGGCTATTTTTTTCCCTCTGTGCTCTTCCGTGTGGGTTAGGAGCTTTTAAAGCTATCCTGAAAATACACCATGCCTTGAGGTGCAGGGGGGACATTAAGCTGCACGTTTTCACATGAAGGTCTGATCCAAAACTGTATTTGCAGCACACACAGAGGGAACCGGGTAGCATTCCAAACTTAGTGGACCAGGATAAGCTCTGTAGAACTTCCAGTCACCTGGTCCTACTCCTAATTTTTGTCCGTTACCTCCATCAGAACAGAAACAGACTGCCCAACCTTTTTAGGGAGGGTACCAACTTCCTTTTCCTCCTTAGTTTCTTTCAACCACTTGATCAGTTGCAAAGGCAGAGACATATGCTCATAGATTTAGTTAACTTTTAAAAAAAATGTTTTAGCATTGAGAGCTGGGCTCTCCCTTTGAGATAGGGTGAGAAGCTCGGTCATCCGGGAGGGACTCAGAGTAGATCGGCTGCTCCTCCACATTGAGAGGAGCCAGTTGAGGTGGCTCGGGCATCTGGTTAGGATGCCTCCTGGACGCCTCCCTGGTGAGGTTTTCCGGGCACGTTCAACTGAGAAGAGACCCAAAGGAAGACCCAGGACACTCTGGAGGGACTATGTCTCTCAGCTGGTCAGGGAATGCCTTGGGATTCCCCCGGAAGAGCTGGCTCAAGTGGCTGGGGAGGGGGAGGTCTGGGCCTCTCTGCTTAGGCTGCTGCCCCCGCGACCCGACTCGAATAAGCAGAAGAGAATAGATGGATAGATGTTTTAGCGTGTTTTTATCAAAACAGGTAGCACACTGGTATTGGATTTAATAAAACCATGCAGGCAACGTTGCAGGATTTTTGCTGATATTGCATCTTCATGCAACTTGCAGCACCTTTTCTATACAGTAGGTGTCACTACAGAGAAAATTATACAGCTGCAGAATTGGTGGCAGAAGAAGAGTGTACAGGAAAAGCAATCTTCATACAAAAATACTGTAAAACAAAAATGTCAGGTAATTATGTATTGCATTGATCTCTGCAGAATTTAAGATTAGTAATCTAAACCACCCAGATATCCCCTATTACATTACTCTTCTCAGTAGTTTGCAGTCTACTTTGGTGCATGGGCTTCAGCAGGTGATGCATGAGAATCTCTGCCTGAACAATAGTTTCTAGGGCATTCTGATTAAGACAAGTTGAATGAGTTTAATCAAGAATTAATCAAATGCAGAACCTTCATTAGTGAAGTGTAGAAAAACGTTGGCTCCGGGGATCCAGCTTCAGAAAAAAACGGTAACCAATACAAACCAGTGCAGCTAGAAAAATGAGTTTAGTTGGAAAAGTCGGCGAAGGAGGAATCGAAGTGGAGACAAGGACACTAAAAGCATTAAAGTTAGATTATTCCACAAACAGACTCCGAGCTGGAATGTGGAAAGACAGGGAGTTAATTTGTTAATCTGGTGGACCGCTCATCAAAGTAGTAAAATATCAAGAGAGAATAAAATCCCCATTAGTCTATCAGCACGAGTCCACAGGGCAAAGACCCGCTGAGGTTCATGACGGAAAATAATAATACAAAGATTAGAACAGAAAAAAAGATTTATCCCAGTGGAGCGTAAAGGAAATATATTATTTCAGTTCTTTAACATTTAATGAGTCAGTCAAGTTATACAAGCTAAATAAAGAGACTATCATAAATTACCACATATGATCTGTTTTACAAGGTGCTGGGTTGGAAAAAATGGAGGCATTGACATGCAGAGGCTGCTCCACGTGCAGCAAATAAACACATCAAAGTAATTTGATGTATTCGAGTGTTTTGAGCTGGAGGGGATGAGAGTGAAGCAGGGAGTTTAACCGGAATTCTCAGTGCTGTGGATGTAGTCTAGAAAAAATCTCATCACAAAACTAAATTTATAGTTTTCACGTATAATTACCATAGAACATAATCATTTTCAACCACACACACACACACACACACACACACACACGCACACACACTGTTCATTTAATTCTTTACTTTTTTCTTTTTCTTGTCTTTAAGCTCATTTTTGCAAATGATGGTAATCATTCTAGCAGGGAGCATTTTGTGTTCCAATAATTGTAGCTGTCTGAACTCATGATTTATCACATGTTTAGCAAGGCCATAAAGCGATAACGATCTACACAGATGTCAACATATTCATCAGCTGATGCCGTCTCATCATCTCTTTTCGATCAGCTTTTAATTGACGCTCCTTGTATCGTGTCTCTCTCTCCTGCAGTTCTGGCCACGGATTGTGACTCGGGGTTAAACGCAGAGATCACATATTACACCCTGAGCCCGGATTTCAGCATCTCGCCTCACGGGACTGTTTTCCCTGCCAGGCGCCTCGACTATGAGAGGTCTAACCATTTGTATGAATTTGTGGTGATGGCGGTGGACGGCGGAGACGAGCCTCATTCTGGTACTGCAACGGTTCGTGTGAGGATGGCGAACGTTAACGACGAAGCCCCTGAATTCTCCCAGCCTGTGTGAGCTGCTTTATTCTTCATTCCGTCTCTCATGTCCTCTTGAATTTGTCTTCTGCGGTGTATTAGTATGCTTGGCATATGTTGACAAACACATTTTATCATAACCTGATCAAGCTGGAGATCTACATAGAGTGAATTACATGGTGCTTTGAAATGTAGATTTATTCTCTTCGAGCATATTTTGTCACACTTAAATGTTTTAGATTTGCTAAAAAAAATCATTGTGAGACAAAAATAACCTGAGTGAATACAAACATTTGAAATAGCAATTTTATTTATTAAAGGGAAAAGGCTTCACAAGCCACCCTGTCCCTAACTGAAAAAGTAATGTCCACCCTTAACGAGTTGCAGCACTTTTGACAGCAATAAATGCAGTCAAGCATTTGGGATAACTAAGGGCTGGAATATACTTGCTGTTTAACGACGCATACACGTTTAAAATGGCTGCCTCGCGTAACTTGCGTTGATTTGAAGCGTTGTTTGTGCGCGACCCCCGAAATTAACGTGACGTGATTAGGGCTGGGTAAAAAAATCGATGGTGCTTTAGATGCTGAATCCCTTTAGAACGTTGCTTTTTGAGATCGTTTAGCCTGTTCCATGTTGGCAGACGGGTTCAATTGCATGGCTAGCAAACTAATTCCAGCTTATTACTCATTACGTTTTTTTAAACAGAGCCAGATTGGTTTGGGTAGAGTTTTTTCTTCCTAATTAAATAAATCATCTCTTGAAAACATGTTGTCATTACTCAGGTTATTTTTGTCTCTACTTTAATTGGTTTGCTGATCTGCAGCATTTGAATGTGACAAAAAAGTAAAAGCTGAAAACAAAAGTCTCAAAGACTTTCCACAGCTGTAGGAATTTGAGCTTTGCTAGTTATAGTTACACTTTTAAAGGCTTAAAATCAATTTTACCTTAATTTAAATACTTTGCAGAAAACCGATTCCTGGCAGTGACTATCTGAAGAATAGAGCCTTTAGAATTCAGCGAGAATAGATGTTCTCTTTTGTGATGCTTTGCCTTTAGTTGTTCCCTCTCTCAGCAAGTGAAACTCGGTTTGATCGGGTTAATCAGTCTGCAACTGCAGAATGTTTAACGCTTTTTTAAACATTCTATAACTCCTTGGTGTCTCTGACAGAATAATTTAGGTTTATTGTCCATCTGTTCTGTGAAGCCCTGTTCATTTAACTTTGGTGCTTCTAGTGGAATTTGTGCAGACTCAATGTTCCTGTACACCTGGGAATTATTACTAGATTTTCTGCTCTTGTGTGTTTTCTATCGCACTAACGATGAACACGATGAAGGCTCTGCTCGTTCAGCCCATCACACTGGCTCCACTTGTTTTGCAGGGATCCTCTATGCCTCAAGTCACAAGCTTTTCTGCCTGTTTCACTCATTTATTTTCTTCTAAACGTTGAACATAGTTTATCCCAGCCAGCACACATAGGTGGGCCCCATACGGGATCTACAGGTCCTTCTCAGAAATTTGCATATTGTGATAAAGTTCATTGTTTTCTGTAATGTACTGATAAACATTAGACTTTCATATATTTTAGATTCATTACACACAACTGAAGTAGTTCAAGCCGTTTATTGTTTTAATATTGATGATTTTGGCATGCAGCTCATGAAAACCCAAAATTATGCAAATTTTTTGAGAAGGACCTGTATATGGGCAAGCCGTATGGGTCCCAACAGGGTTTGTCCGCAGTTTCCAAGGTGGCCCCACGAGGATTTGCCAGTGTTTGAAAACCCACGTAGGGCCTGTTAAAATTTATGTGAGCAAAAATGTTTCTGGGCAAACCCCCATGGGGCCACCGTGGAAACCGTGAACAAACCCTGTTGGGACCCATATAGCTTACCCATATAGACTCCATATGGGGTCTACCTATATGTGCTGGCTGGGATTTGCTTTCCATGAATTTATCTTTTTTTAAGGTGGTTTTTGAACAAGTCTTATTTGATTATACTCAGTTTGACCTGGTGGTGAACCATCTCTACGTCAGTCTGAATTGAACTGGAATGTAACTTGATTTAGTTGTCTTGTTTTAACTTGGACATATTAGGACTGAATTGTCTGTCAGATTAGATTTTGTACTTACTTAATGCTTCAGAATAGCTTAATGTTGCTACATAAATCATTTAAATTGATTTAAACAATGAGTTTAGTTACTCAGAAAGTCTTCATAAAGCAAATCCAAGTATTTCAAACGTGCCTTGATTTTCTTTCTATCATAGGGCTACATCTCACTTGCATTTCTTTTGACTGCATGTCGTGATTTTGCAGTTTAGAAATCCAAAGCAAACCTTGATGTAACCATTTCTGGAGAAACTGCAGTAATGTTCCTGAAATGCTTCAATCAACTTCCATAAAGTTTAATCTCATCTATCAAAGTATTCTTTAATAGCAGAGACCTTTACACCAACCTCAAGCAGAGATGAGCCAATCTCCTGATTATCAAATGTGCATCAGCTGGGAATTTGGGTTACCACGGTGACGTTAAGTCCAACATTCGTTCTGACTCCCACAGAAAATTCATTACGTTTTTGTCTTAGCTGCTATTTTCAGAGAAGCTGTAACTCCTACTGACACGCTTTTGTTAGTGTGAGCACCGCGAGGCATTCCTGCACACACTGGTGTGACATCTATAATTGTGGTGTAACATATGCGCTCATTAAAACAGCATTTTTTTCTGGTAAAATCCTGTTCTTATTTTGTCATTTAGGTCTGTTGGCTCACAGTAGCATTTTTAGAGAATAATGTTTTCTGGTTTTAATCAAAATTGGTGCCTTTGGCCTAAAAACTGTTGTGGCGTCTTAAAAAAATGTTTTAATTGGTCAACAAATGCCAGAAGAGAGTCATACGAGACTGGCACAGTCAAAAACCTGATAATATTAATAATAATAATGAGTCATTTTACTTTACTCACTGGTTTACTGCTATAATTTCTCAAAACACACCTTGTGAAAGATGGTTTATGAGATTTTAGAGTGCAAGGTCAAGAAAGGATTAATGAGCCATTACAAAAATATTCAGTTTCATTTCTGCTCAGGTGAATATTTAGTTTGAGTGTCAATCACGGCTAGAAAATCAGCAACAAAGATCAATGCAAGTCACCGAAGTGAAAAAGTTAAATAATGCACCGGTGCCTCATCCCTGATCTCATCTCATTATGTCAAAGCCGAGCAGACAAGGTAGTTGCATCACAGATAGATGGGTCGTTACATCACGCATCCCAGACGCGCCTTCCTCCAGGCTCTTCGTTGCAGGAGTATTTTACACTGGCGCTGCTGTTCTAAATCCAGGCTGCCTGACGTCAAAACCCATGTAGCAAAGCCACAAACTCAATATGTTTGTTATCTGAGTTAATCACAACCATCTGGCATCAAAACAATCTGTTCTCTCACCATCACAGGCACATATTGTAGTGAACCGAGCCGTTCACACAGCCTCGTGTGGATTTATTTGTTAGTTTTGCCTCCTCTGAAGGTGTGCAGTTATCTGACATATGGAAGCAATCCACTGTGTCACCGTCTGTTTCCTTGGCTAAAGCTGAATGAGTGGGTGGGCTGCGACTGTCACCGCGGCTCCGCCGCATTTATTTTCCCGGATGAGTGAGCTTCTTGACCTGTCAGCCATTTTCAGTGACCTTCTTAGAATACCGCTGAAGTCCTCGGTTGCATGCCGCCGTTGCGTTGTCAGGTGTCAGTCTCGGCCGGTGGGTGGGTGGACACGGAGCCAAACAAAGCAGGTAGGCAGGGAGGTGGAGACGAAGGCAGACAAACATGAAACTCTGAGGAAAACCACACTGAAACAAGGATGCAGGGCAAGCCAGTGGAGAATACCAAGCACAAACACACACACACACACACACACATGCACGGCAAGCAGACAGAAGACAGCCTGTCAGATATGCAGATATACGGAGGAGCCTGCCGGCAGTCAGACAAATACTCCTGCCAGACAACCGGACTGATAGAAAAGCCGGCGTTTTGCCAGATACTGTGTGTTGGGTGCTTTTGTCATATTGTGGCTCAGTGAGATGTAGATAAATGCTATAAGGAAAGATGAGGACATCATTTCTATAAACAGCTCCTATACGGGAATTACGACACGTGGCGTTCATAGGAAGATTCTCCAATCCAGATTAATCGTGGGACTCGAGAATCCGAACGGACAAGCTCCTGTTTCTTGGAATATTCCGTCAGTTTGAATAAACAGTAGAGATGTTCAAACTGATTGATGTGATGGGAGGAGATGCACACAGTTCATTGAAATGCAAACAGGCAGACACGCATGCCAGCAGACAGACAGACAGGCAGACAGGTAGGCAGGCAGGCAGGCAGACGCTCTCTGTCTGAGCACAACTTCACAGTTCAGTGAGACGCAGGGAGACGCTTGAGAGAGGAAAGCAGAGGGAGTGAATGTGTCTTATCCCGCCGAGCCGTGGAGAGGTGGCCTTTGAGCCGGGTGACAGATTACAGGTCACTCATGTTGCCACGGAGATTGCCGTGGATGGCTGAGATGAATCACCCATCAGCATTCTTCTGTAAACCATCAATCACCTCTGACTTCTCACCACAGACACCGGCGCCCCACCCTGTACAAACACACTTACACACATTAGCAGCGGGCGCGGCGCAAAATCTCACAGCGGATGAGTTCTGCTGACGAATCAACTGAAACTCTGTGAGAACGCCATCCCCTCTCATATGCTGCTCTTCTCCATCAGCCGTTCTCTTTCATCCCCTCTCTTTTCTCTCACCCCCACATATCACTTTTGCTGTCATTTCAGGCTCAGCCTTCTCCTCTGTCACCTGCTCCTCCCTCACCTCACCCCCCCGTTTCTCTACATGTCCGCTTCCTCCCAGTCGCAGAGTTCATCTCCACCCTGCAGTTCTTTGTGCCACAGTGGTATATCAGTCTCCTGTGTCTCGCTGGCCATCTTGCAGCCCCGGCACAACAGAGAAGGCAAATCACTGCTGACATTTTAAAAGGCGCTGGATCAAATGGCCCACAGTGGGCCGGGCTTGAGGAGGCACCATTTGTTCAATGACTTCAACATCCCAGTAGACATTATCATTTGTCTCTGCTCTGGCTAGCTAAGAGGACAGGTTAAATCATAGTGACAAGTAAAAGCCACAACCATAAGTCTAATCAGCCAGCTGATGCTTGGGATCGTGCAATGATTCATATCAGCTGTCTGTGTGTGTTTTTGTCATTGACGTCAGAATTTATTGCACATCTGCAGACGCTGCTAACGGAGGCTCCTCTGCAGGTTGTCTCGTTTTGTGTTTTTGATTAATCTCAGACTAAATTCTCCATTTTTTCCACTTGCAATAATTTATTTTCCACAGATTAAAAGCAAAAACAAGTTAATGAGCTGATTTTGGTAATTTAATAAATGTAAATGAGAGCATCCTTTAAGCTGTAATCACTTCAATCAGTGATCCTCTGGATGCTCCGACAACTTGACAGCAGTCTATGTGCCTTTTTGAGTTAATTGTGCAGATTCTGAAAGGGCACATGCTCTGCTACATATATACTACATATATACAGGTGCTGGTCATAACATTAGAATATCATGACAGTTGATTTATTTCAGTAATTCCATTCAAAAAGTGAAACTTATATATTAGATTCATTCATTACACACAGACTAGTATATTTCAAATGTTTATTTCTTTTAATGTTGATGATTATAACTGACAACTAATGAAAATCCCAAATTCAGTATCTGAGAATATTAGAATATCAATTAAGACCAATGCAAAAAAAGGATTTTTAGAAATGTTGGCCAAGTGAAAAGCATGAACATGAAAGGTACGAGCATGCACTCAATATTTAGTTGGGGCTCCTTTGGCCTGGATTACAGCAGCAATGCGGCGTGGCATGGAGTCGATCAGTCTGTGGCACTGCTCAGGTGCTATGAGAGCCCATGTTGCTCTGATGGTGGCCTTCAGCTCTTCTGAATAGTTGTATTGCATCTTCCTCTTCACAATAGCCCATAGATTTTCTATGGGGTTAAGGTCATGCCAGTTTGCTGGCCAATCAAGAACAGGGATACCATGGTCCTTAAACCAGGTACTGGTAGCTTTGGCACTATGTGCAGTTGCCAAGTCCTGTTGGAAAATGAAATCTGCATTTCCATAAAGTTGGTCAGCAGCCAGAAGCATGAAGCGCTCTAAAACTTCCTGGTAGATGGCTGCGTTGACCTTTGACCTCAGAAAACACAATGGACCGACACCAGCAGATGACATGGCACCCCAAACCATCACTGACTGTGGAAACTTTACACTGGACCTCCAGCAACGTGGATTCTGAGCCTCTCCTCTCTTCCTCCAGACTCTGGGACTTTGATTTCCAAAGAAAATGCAAAATTTACTTTATTCAGGGAGCATAACTTTGGACCACTCAGCAGCAGCCCAGTCCTTTTTGTCTTTAGCCCAGGTGAGACACTTCTGACGCTGTCTCTTGTTCTAGAGTGGCTTGACACAAGGAATGCGACAGCTGAAACCCATGTTTTGCGTAAGTCTGTGCGTGGTAGTTCTTGACTCCAATCTTGACTCCAGCTGCAGTCCACTCTTTGTGAATCTCCCCAACATCTTTGAATGGGTTTTGTTTCACAATCCTCTCCAGGGTACACTTTTTTCTACCACATCTTGTCCTTCCCTTCTCCTCTCTATTAATGTGCTTGGACACAGAGCTCTGTGAACAGCCAGCCTCTTTAGCAATGACCTTTTGTGTCTTGCCCTCCTCGTGCAAGGTGTCAATGGTCGTCTTTTGGACGACTGTCAAGTCAGCAGTCTTCCCCATGATTGTGTAGCCTACAGAACTAGACTGAGAGACATTTAAAGGCTTTTGCTAGCCTAGTGAACTAGACCAAATTCTTGCCTTGCAAAGTTTGGTCTAGGCACGCTTCATTGGAACCCTCGCAGCCTGATCTGCTGCTGTGGCTGTCCAATCACAGCTCGCTATAGTTTTGGTTGGGCCAATCACAGCGCTCTATATTGTGAGCCAATCACAGAGCGGGAGTAGCCGATGACGTCAGCGCTGCGACAGCGAACACAAGCAACATGGCGGCAGTGCAGGAACCACATTCGTTTGAAACGGCTTTGTCATCAACATTGGATTATTAGCGGCTTCTTATTTTTATCAAACAAAGTAGTGCAATGTCCCAGTACACCTGATATTCACATGTTTTTATACAAAAACGACAGAAATCATTGATGTTAGACGCCATTGCTGCCTCCCTCTTCTTTTCCGTCGCTGTGATTACGTCACGTTGTTCGTTACTCTGATTGGTCCTAGCGCTATCCAATTGTGTGCTGACAGTTTGAAAGACAACCATAGATCCCGCCTCACGACTGAGAGCAGCGGATCTACTCTTAGTCGCTCCTGGATGACTGAGCTTTTCGCCCTATCTCTAAGGGAGAGCCCAGCCATGCTGCGGATAAAACTCATTTCGGCCGCTTGTATCTGTGATCTCATTCTTTCGGTCACTACCCAAAGCTGAAGGTAGGAACGTAGATCGACCAGTAAATCGAGAGTTTCACCTTCTGGCTCAGCTCTCTCTTCACCACGACCGGTGCAACGCCCCCATCACTGCAGATGCAGCACCAATCCGCCTATCGATCTCACGCTCCACCCTTCCCTCTCTCGTGAACAAGACCCAGAGATACTTGAACTCCTCCACTTGAGGCAGGACCTCATCCCTGACCTGGAGAAGGCATTCTATTCTTTTCCAACTCAAGACCATGGTCTCGGATTTAGAGGAGCTGATTCTCATCCCAGCTGCTTCACACGCGAGTGTGAAGTCAGTTATAATCATCAACATTAAAAGAAATAAACATTTGAAATATACCAGTCTGTGTGTAATGAATGAATCTAATATACAAGTTTCACTTTTCGAATGGAATTACTGAAATAAATCAACTTTGTCATGATATTCTAATTTTATGACCAGCACCTGTATTTTAAATATAAATCCTCTCAAAGTCGATGTGTGAGTGAAAAACAAGTCAAGTTGAGAACTGAATATAGGCCTCGGAGGTAAAATTGTCAAAATACAAAATGGGAAAGAATATAAGTGCTGGATTTTATATTTCAGAGTTAACTTTTTCACTGACTGCCTGGATGTAGCTGTCTAACCGAAGTGAGTGGTCAGATTAAAAGGCTCTTTTGGCAGATAGACAGAGCGTCTCAGATCAGACGCTCCTTTTATGCAGACGGGGAATCACACCAAAACATATGGTGCAGCGCTCCATCAGTCAGGCATTTGAGGTAAAATTACTACACAGAAGTAATTTCTCATTACACGACATATGACACCCTGTTGGAAAATGATCCAAAGGGCACCTCACAAACCAGGAGACCTGATCTGTGTAAAGATCTTCGATGCTAATTATGCACAGAACCACATACTGAACATCCTTTAACTCGTTCATTTTCTCCTGAAATTTTCTGAAGAGGCTCCTGGGGTGCAGACATGCATTTCCACATTTATTTGCAATATCTTGTGGACTTTTTTTCAACATGCTCCCTTGCAAAACATCCAGAAGATCAGAGAGTAAAATAGAGGTTCAAAGGCCCTTCACATTTTCTAGATCCAAGAGAGGGAGTTAGCCTGCTGATTAGACGTCTTCATGCTCTTTCAGTTGACTGCCTCACTCTTGAAAACATACAGATTCTTCCAAACGCCAAAACGAACAAGAACGGTCCTCATGACGCCTCATCCTGCAAATCTTTACATGTTTTAAACAAAATAGGAATTTGTGCAGCAAACTCCCAGTTCCCATCTATGTGTTAGAAAACGTGTGCAGCTGACAACCTCCTGCTGAGAGGTATTTGTGTGAGAAGCAACTGTGTTAAATCAGGACTAAATTGTCTGAACATTCTTTTGAACATCTTTGGTTTTCCTGTGTGAAATCGGTTAAATGTGGTTTTGGGAGCAACATTCTTTACAGATGTTTTCAGCAGAAAGACAGAAAAGGGAACTATGGATTCAGAAAAATAAAGGAAAGAAAAAAGGAAGCAATTTCGACCTTTTCCAGAGTCTAAAGGTTCTAAAGTTGGTGTAAAGGTTTAAATTTTAACAAAATAATGAATCATTTGTAAAAGTTCTGCAGCAACCCAGCCAGAGCCTGGATTGGAACCTTTGGGAGCATCCCAAGAAAGACATGAAATTGGCTGGACACCAGTACTTCCTACCCAACCTGAAAGAGTTTTAACATTCTTTTTATGATATTTTTTTGCCAGAATGAATTAAAACTTCAGAAAGAAAGGTGTGCTAAGCTCGTGTGATCCCAGCTCAGAGAACGTGAGGCTGTAGTCGCTGCCAAAGGGGTTTTAATAAAACTGAAAACGCTAAAAAAACTTTAAAGAAAGACTAAAGACCATGAATATTTCCTCTATTTTAAACACACACTGCAACCTTTATCCCCTCACTGTCAATCCAGAAACAGAGTCATGACAAAACAATCCTAAATTTTTATTATTTTCTTTCTGAAATCTTTAAAATCTTGCAGATATCGGACGTTTGTCTCTGAGGACGCCGGTCCCAACACTCTTGTTGCCACGGTCCTGGCCAAAGACCCAGATGGTGACGGGATAATTTACTCCATCACCGCCGGCAACGAAGAAGGAAACTTTGTCATTGACAGCCAGAAAGGTGATATTTCCTTTTTCTCCAGCCTGACACCACATTTGCACCTCTCACACTAATTGGCAGGCTTTCCGTCAGACCACAGACTAAATTTAATCTAATGTACTCCTGCTTCAGTGGTGCGAGGTAAATGCCCTCTGTTTTCTGACTCAGTGTGGTAAGATAGTGAAAGCTGATATGAAAAGCTGCAAATTTGCTACTCTATCATATATATATATATATATATATATATATATATATATATACATATATACAAGAATGGAGACAATGTGCTTCTGTAGTCGACAAACAGAGCTAAAACACGTTGTTTTACAAGTATTATTCTCAGGTCATGTTGTGTTTGCATATATTTATATTTTAAAGACTTACTTGTCCGTGAAAAGTTCATCAACTCTGCATCAGCCGAGGTACTTCCTTAAATTTGAAGCATGTAAGCGGTAGTCTAACGCTATTGGTTAGTTCTGGTCGGCGCTCAGTTTCCTATTGCATGGATTTTACGGGGCAGGGGGCGGGTTTAGCAAAAAAAAAAAAAAGTATTGCTTACATTATATGAAAGTAGATGATACGACAATCACTTTTACAGATTTCTGAAAAATCGTACATAATTCCTGAAAGGGGAAAACTCTATTGCTGCTTTAACGCATAAAATTCTTGTAGCCTATATATACATACATACATATATATATATATATATATATATATATATATATATATATATATATATATATATATATATATAAATATATATATATATATATATATATATATGTATAAAGATTTCTTCTGGCAGGTGTAGAGAGGAACGTTCCAGGTATTCCTGAGCCTTCCAACGTTGGCGACTACACAGTTTATCTTTTTTATTTACCCTTTGATCCGAAACCAGTGGCAATCGCTGTGACATTTGTCACCCAACCCTTTCAATTCAATTTCACAACAACTGCTCTATCATAGCTCACCATCTTTGGGCTATGCTTTGCCAGCTCCTCTTTCTTTTGTGTCATCTCTTTATATTTCCTTCCATCTTTTCTCTCTATTCTTAAGGGTAAAAAAAATGCTAAGTCTGATAAGTTGTGGTCTCTGAAAATTCACAGTAGGGCTTCCAGCTCTCTGTATACACACTTTTATATAATTTAATAGTTTGAAGAGCTAGCTAGAAAACAAGGTTGACATTTAAGATGAGAGAATTACAGTGTACGGCGTCCTGCTTTTCACCTATTGCGGCGTTGCGGTAATGTCAATGTTTTGTGTGGTCATTAGAGGAGCAGTCTCTGGTTGCTGGATAGCCGGAATTACAAGTTGCATATGGGAGAGAGGCGAATCAGACGCTTGCATCTGTTTGTATCGGCATGTTGCATTGTCTTTTACTCAAGTGCATTGAAAAGCGTGAACACAAACCCAACAAAAGAGTTAAAAACAACAAAAAAAGAAAAGGAAAAATCCCTCCCCCTGCTCTCACTTCAATGGCTCTCCTCCACATCACAGGCTGCTTGCTCGTCCTGCAACCTCTGATGTTTTTTCGTTACTGTTGACGAGAAAGATGTTGACTCAGATGCGCCGTCCTTTTATCCAACCTTTTATCTTGACTGTTACATGAAAACAGACAAAGGAGGCGAGGAGAGCAGCTAATAGGCATCTGCTGAGCTAGGCTAACTTCTAACCAGCGTGTCGTTACCGCTTCATGTTTAAGTGCTTGAGCTGCGGGGGCATGTTTAGAGAAAAGCGTGCAATTATTAGATCAGAAATGTGACAAAATCACAAGTGAAACTGGTTTTTGTTGTAGCCCGTCTTATTGTGCAGCTCTAACCTTTGATTTCTGGAACACGTGCATGTAATGCTGTGTTTTACTGATAGCTGCTTCCTCACTAGGAAGACCACTAATAACTTCCTGCTTAATGACTAATGGAACGGATCCAAACTCTTTATTGGGATGCACCTTATTTTATAATGTGTGTATTAATGGGTCTGAGCTCCCTGTAGGCCTCATCCGGCTCCGCTCCACTCCCCTGCCCAAGCTTCAAGGCTTGGAGTATGTCCTGAATGTAACGGCCATGGATGACAATGCATCGGGTGGGCCACACCCTCTCACCTCTACCGCCCGGGTCATCGTCGGAGTCGATGACGTCAACAACAACAAACCCATATTTGAAGAGGTGAGCATGTGGCTGTTTTACTCAAACTGCATGATGCAGAGTTTAATTTATCTCTTTTGATGAATTTGAAGATAATTACTTGATTACTTTTTGTCTCCATCCCCCACTCATGCTAACAAGTTCCTCCAATTCCCACTTTACAGTAGATTTACTTCACTCTTTACTATAGCGCTAATTAAAATATAACAAAAATGTCACACAGACAACAAACCAAAGAGAAAAAGTGCTGAGCTGACTGGAGCCAGAACACAATTCTAATTAAATTCATCACAATCACACCTTTTTTTTAACTGAACAGGCTAATTTTAACAAGCACTTCATGATCTGGAAGTAGTGACTTCATGTTTTTGCTAGAGAACTGACTAATTACATAAGGTTTGCACCACTGAACCTAACTCCCCACACCCTCCCTCGGATGGAGTAGAAATTCCAGGTATGCACAGGTTTGCATTTGTCAATCATGCTAGTCAGATTCATCATTTACCTTCATTTCCAGCTGTTCTGTGGATCAACATAGAGGGGATTGCACATGCAGTCAGTACCCATAGGTGGGCCCCATATGGGATCTATATGGGCAAGCTGTATTGGTTCCAATAGGGTTTGTCCGCTGTTTTCCGATGTTTGAGTCAAACCCATATAGGGCCCGTTAAAATCTATGTGGGCAAAAATCTTTCTGGGCAAACCCCCATGGGGCCACTGTGGAAACAGAGGACAAACCCTGTTGGAACCCATATGGCTTGCCCATATAGATTCCAAATGGGGCCCACCTATGTGTGCTGGCTGGGATATTATGGCAGTAAAGGGCATAGTTCGTACTCAGTATCCCTTTCAAAATAAAACTACGGCTACAAAAAGGCAGGATCATGCTGACTTTATTTTGGCAAGTCTTTTTTTTTTGAAGCGCCTTGTGATTTTTTTCTTGAGAGCTGCTATATATATAAAAGATCGTTTCTTCTTCTTTTTCTTTTGACTGTTTCCATTTTGGCATGTGTTCTGTTGAAAAATGCACCTTTTTTAAGTTATGTTAGCAGCACGTTTCTCTACCAGGTGCCAAAAGTGGAAAAAAGTCTAAAAATTAAGAAAAAACATACAACAGTCACATTATTTCTTCATCAAATGTTCAAAAATCACTATTTTTAATAACAGTCAACAATGCTTTTCTAATGGATTCCTCAAAATGTCAGCATTCATTATTATGTTGCCGTGAACATACCCCAGCTCAGATGCCAGAGTGAAATGTTACCATTTTAGGTTTCCAGAAACAATAGATATGCAAATCAACTACAAGAGTGCACTCTCTCCCACCTTGTCGCCGCTTTGTAAGAAACAGTTTGTTTCTAAGCCACGATCCTTTTCTAACCTAAAGAAATCCATTTATAGTCTAAAATAATCACAAACAGCGTCCACGGTGAAGATGGGTGGAAAAACAACCCTCTCACGTTGGAGTTTAAGCCGAGTGCGGCTGAATCATTATTTCTTTTCCTGCTGAAACGTAACATGCTCGTTCGTGTTGCTGAAGCGTTTATGGAGAGTCTGAGATTTTATTAATATGCAGAAATAGAAGATGACAGCATTTTTTCCTTTTGGGGCGATCATTATCGCCGTGTTTTTCTCATCAGTCTCATCGTCTGAGTGAACTCTCCTCTCCTCCTTCCTCCATCTCAGCAGCTCTCTTATGTTCTTGGCTTCCTCGTTCTCCTGCCCTCCGTCTCTTTCTCTCTCTCTCTTTCTGTTTTCCCATGGGTTCCGATTAGCTCGCACGCCCGCTCTATCTTTAGGCACTCTGTCGGGATTTCAATTAGTTTATGAATAAAAGTGCAATATCATCACAATATCCTACACCTGTTTTAATGAACTTCCTCCTTAATTAGGAATGACTTGACATAGTCGTGTGGAGCTGGAGCTCCTGAGCTCTCGTCTGCAGGCTGGGAACTCTCTGCAAACCTGTGTAAATATCAAGCAACGCCTCAGAACCACACGGGCTGACCTTATGTTTTATATTACGTGGTTTTTATGAGCAGGTTCCTAAAGTGCTGCTCTTTGTTCCATCATGTCACATAAACCCTGGCGTTGTTCTTTCTTCCTGCATGTTTTGATCCATTTTATCCCTCTTTTTTCGTTTCATGGTCATTCAATAAAAAAATAGCTTGCATTTATATTTGTGTGCAAGAAGAAAGACTCCAGAGAGGTTCTCCTAATCTGGGGTGTATGTTCATTAGAGGGAATGGATTGAATTCTCCGTAAAGACAAAGCTGTTTGCTGTCGGCTCTTCAAAAGAAATCAGCTCAAGTGTTCTCATTTCCTCAGATGTTGCATTGTGCTGATGGGTTCTGACCTTCAACTTAATGAGTTTGTTTGCTTTGATCCATGCGTTCTCATTAATGTAACATATTCTGACAATTATTTTTTAAATCTGTATTTATTTATTTTTTCATTGTGACCCTCTGCTTATCTCAGTGCCAGCAGTACCGCGAGCAGGCTTCGGTGCTGGAGAACCAGCCGGCGGGGACTTTTGTGTTGCAAGTGCATGCAGAGGATGCAGATGAGGGAGCAAATGGAAAAGTCAAATACGGCTTAATGCACAGAGACAGCGCCATGCCTGCCTTCAGAATCCATCCAGACTCAGGTAGAGAAGTCGCGGGTGGTTGGGGGCAAAATTGGTCTCATTTCTATATATAAGAAACGCAGAAACATCCTGTAGCTGACATCGATGATGAGCACTTTAAGACAAAAACGTTATGTGAGATAAAATATTCACAACGCTCACATGAAAGTAACAATTCACAAGGATGCAGGTCAAATGTCAAAACTTCTGAATTGAGCAGCAATTCATTAAATCTAGACGAGCCTTGTTTGTGTCTTTAAAAGAAATGATTATACATTAGAAAAAGGAAAAGCACGTAGAGGAGCTGCTTTGGAATCTTAATGTTATTCTGTCAGTCATTTTCTCTCCAGCTCTATCTTCTTGATCTCAAGATTTAATAACAAAGTCGGTGCACTTCAAAGGAACGCACAGATTACCCCAAATAAATTCATAATTGTTTACTTGTCTGCGTTTATGGATTGATGGATGGATGGACTCAGTCGGGAGAATTGGAAAAAACTGCTGAATGGATGAATGAATTCATAAGTAATCATGTGTGTCTATTTGGCCGCGGGTTGATGAAGGGGCTTGATTATGGTTCTGACTTTTTACAGGAGTGATTGTGACAGCCCGGCGCTTCGACAGGGAGCGGCAGAGAGAGTATTCAATTACAGTAACGGCCACTGATTGGGCTGAGGAGCCGCTCATCGGCATCTGTCAGCTCACCGTTCAGATATTGGACCAGAATGATAACAGCCCCAAGTTTGAGAATTTGCGCTATGAGTGTAAGTATTGGATGGAATTTATGCATGGAGTGAAAATGGGTGCACTAAAGCAAAGGCAGAGCCCTGAAACAGGATGGAAACAGACACAAATTAAACGGATATGTTAGAATTTTTTAAATGTAGAAAAGTAAAGAACAATTAATACCTTCGCTGTTGTAGATAACCTATTAACGACCTCAGTTATGGAGAACCAGGGATTAGCTCTGATCAAACAGATGAGCTAACAACTGGTCTTTGGCTTTCCACCAGATGCAAAAGCCGTATGGCAGAACGTAACATCCACAAAGCTTAGTACGCGGGTAACCGCCATCTTTATAGTCGATGGGTGAGTTTCCGACGGCTTCAAAGCAGCACGTTGTGGATGCGTCGCAGAAGCGTAGCGTTTCGTCGAGCCGCTAAATTTACCCTTCAAGTCTATTTTTATGAGCAATGCTTCTAGAACATGTAAAGCTCAGCAGATCGGATTGGGCCAGACAGGAAGTCAAACACAGGAACAGTGTAAATCATTCGACAACTTTCAAAATAAAAGACACGTGTAGATTTCTCATTTTGTAAAGCTGCAATACGGAGTTTTCCCCTTTCAGGAATCATGTATGATTTTTTTTTTTAAATCTGTAAAAGTGACTGTCTTATCATGTACTGTCTCGTAGAGCTCTATACAGTATGAGCTGAGCGCTGGTCAGCATTAACCAATAGCGTTAGACTACCACTTACATACAGACATCAATCGCAGAGCATGCTCAAGCGTTTAAGGACGTACCTCGGTTGATGCAGAGTTGGTGACCTTTCTCACGGACAAGAAAGTCTTTAAAATATAAATATAAGAATACACAACATAACATGAGCATACTAATTGTAAAACAATGTGTTTTTGCTCTGTTTGTTGGCTAGAGGAGTGCATTCATAAACGAGAGGCGTTGCTTTCGGACGTAAATACGGAAGTGAAAACCACGGCATAGTGCAATACATTTGTTAGCCACTAGATGGTGCCATCAGATAAACAAAATCTGGATATCTCCTTTAAAAAAGTGTGCCATTACCAGTGAAACGATGTAAAAAGAACAGGAAATAAACCACACACCTTTGGGATGCATGTTGCCACCTACTCCTTGCTAGTTTTTGTGTGAACTGCCAAATTCACGTGTGATCTTGTAATTCTTCCGTGACTCCTGTGAAACGTTTTCACTGCCGATTTGCATCTGAAACGCTCGAAGGGAAAAGTTTCAAACATCTTACACCTCCGGTGGAAATCCCGGGTAACAATTATTCTAATTTAAAAAACAGTTTGAGCAAACGCTATTCTTCAGCCTTAATGTTAACATAAATTACACATTTCATGGTTATTCTTGCAGATATAGTATGACATGTCAGTCACTAGTGCTATGTTACAGCTGACACCTTTTTATAAACCATTCAGAGCGATTCAGTTACAGTTCCTTTTAACTGGTCTGATCATTTTATCCTTTATTCTTCCACATTCTAGATTCTATAAAATGACTATTTCCATCAGTTTAACAGTAGAGCTCGCATTACCTGAGTCTCTCCTCTCTAGACTTCCTAAGAGAAGACACCTTGGTTGGTACCAGTTTCCTCCGAGTGGCAGCTCATGATGATGACTTCGGCACCAATGCTGCCATCACTTACTCCATGTCGCTGGAGCAGCCCGAGTACCTGCAGGTCAACCCGGTCACTGGATGGGTCTACGTTAACCAGCCCATATCTCAGGTTAGTCAGCAGTTGTTAGCAGGCGGGCACACACACACACACACACACAGATTCTCTCTCTCTCTCTCTCTCTCTCTCTCTCGCTCTCTCTCTCTCTCGCTCTCTCTCTCTCTCGCTCTCTCTCTCTCTCTCTCTCAGGCTGCATCAGACAGTAGCCTGTGGGTCTGTGTCAGCAAAGTTAATGAACAAGCCACATCAAAGTGCCTCTTTGCGGTACGTCTGCTCCCAGAGGTGCTGCATGTGGGAACTATTGCAGAGGAAAAAATAAAAGCGAGAGGAAGAAGCAGAAGAAGAAAACAGATTTCAGCTAAACAAATAATTTAAAACACATTTTAACTGTCAGTGAATCGTGCGGTTAAATGTGAAGCTACCACACAATACTCAGTAATAAAAGACTATAATTTAAAACCGGATAAAGATCCCCTAGTCTGCACTAGATGGCTTTTTTAATAGCTGGCTTGCAGTTTAAAGAAGCCACTCATTATACACTGGAACTCTATTCAGTGTGATGACTCCGGCTTTGATGAATTGCATTTAAGAGGTTGTTTTTTTTTTGTTTGTTTGATATAATTTATCATTCAAACCATTTATAAGAAAAACATTGCGAAAACAATGTGATTTTAGGTTGTTTTCAGCACTTTGGAGACTAGAAAATCTAACCTAAATGCAACAATTTCCTAAAACAAAACAAAATATTAGAATAAGCTATTTCCCTACACTGCAAAAACTGATTTCTAAAGTACAAAAAGCTTCTTTTTTAGACATTTGATCTTATTTTTAGTCTGAAAAGAATATAAATTATTTTCTAGAAATTAGCATTACTTAAAATAAGGTAAATATTCTTAAATATGATCAAAACGTTCTTGTTTTGGTTTGATTTTAATTTTAGGTTTAGATTTCTAGCAAAAACAACTTTTGCTGACCACATTGGCAGATTTTTTTACTCAAAGAAAGAAAATTTTGATCATATTTAAAGGAGTCATCACCTGAAATGTTCACTTTTCCACTTGAAAAATGTCTATAATGCTTCCTAATGATTTTTCACTGGCCGAGAAGCCGATATTTAACATTGACGCGTTTGTTTAACCTTCTTCAACCAGCTCACATGCACCCCACGAGCACTCCAATACGAGATTCGCCTATATGTCGTCACAAAGGCCAGCTATAATCAA
This sequence comes from Aphyosemion australe, assembly GCA_006937985.1. Taxonomy (NCBI): domain Eukaryota; kingdom Metazoa; phylum Chordata; class Actinopteri; order Cyprinodontiformes; family Nothobranchiidae; genus Aphyosemion; species Aphyosemion australe. The sequence continues at coordinate 2,610,103 of SSNS01000048.1, read as the reverse complement.
ATATGAACCAGCAGCGAACAAACCAGCACAACAAAGCTCATTTCATAACGTGAAACGCATAAATGATGTCTTACCGTTGCTGATCCGTGTCACGGGGAAATAAAAGTCCACTCGGTTTGTGTCTTTGAGCTTCAAAACAGCATGATGAGCCGATGCCAGGCTGTTTTGCTTGCTTTGCCCCACCTAGACTGTTTACAGATCTCTAATGCCGCAACCCATCATTTTCCGGTTTACGGCGCTTCGCTGAAAAAAAACTCAACAACAAGCGAGGAAGCCATTACTCACGAGGCGAGGCTCGGGCGAGTACTGTTGGATCCTGTAGGTCACTGCCAGGTCGGGTTCAACTTTTGTTGTTTTGGAGAAAGATGCTGAAGCTGCTTCCTGCTTCCTTCCACCAATCACCGTGCCACTCAGTCCTGCGCGCGTCCAACACAGCCGAAATATCACGCGTGATCTCGCGAGAAAATATGCCCTTTACAAAAAAGGATCAGAAAAGCCTAAAAGACTATAATAGGACGTAGATATCCACGGTATTATAGGTGATGACTCCTTTAAGAATATTTACCTTATTTTTCTAGAGAAATTATTTTCTTTTTAGACTAAAAATAAGATAAAATGTCTAAAAATGAGGATATTTGTACTTTCTTAGAAATCATTTCCCTCAGTAGTGGGCTGACTTATTTAAGATCATAACTGAACTAAATCATTATTTTGAGGATAAAAGTTGCGGTGGATTTTAACGGGCTGCGCTCCCCTTCCTGCTGCTGCATCCTGGGTGATTTACCGTGTCGGGGTGAACGATCCAACACGTTCTCCGTACATTTTTTATAAGTATATTGTTGACTTTCTGTGGCCTATCACCTCTCCTCTTCTTTCCCTTTCCTCGGGAATTCAAAAACAGCATTGTTCTTTGGGTAGACACTTACTTTTGCAGCATAGGGTTGTTTATTATTTACCACCCTTTTTTAGTGCTCGAGCGTATGAAGTCTATGGCAATATTGACTTCATGAATTCACCACTAACTTCATGCAAAATTGAGAGTGTAAAACCCAAAAAACACCAATGCTGCATATTTCAGGACGGTTTCACAGGCAGTCGAATCATCCCACAATCTTTGTACCCGAGCTGAAATTATAAAAGCTCTTCATTAAATGTTAAAGCCGGTCTGAGGCAGTGCTCTGTTTTGATTTTTTTTCATCAGTTTCTGATTACAATTTAATCAGCATTAAGTCTCTACGCTTTAATATTAGGCACAATCCTCAGTTTATGCTCGGTGTTTAGGCTGGAATGTGAGAGGAAAAGCTGCCGAACAAAGGCAGATATTTTTATGTCCTACTGTACGGCAGTGCCGCCTGAGCCCGACTCATGAAGTGTCACAACACTGTACAGTAGGTACAGCTCCACTGCGGAGTCGGTGTAAAGGATGAAAGGCTGGCGTGACTGTATCCAGACTCCTTCACGTGTTCCAGGTGAGATAAGATACTATTAATGCAAATTTAATTTGAAACCTTTGTTGGATGCTGCCACAAAGTCGGTCAGACATTCTTTTCTTAGAAGCGGCTCCTGGGTCCACATCGAAAAGCACAGATTGCAATCTTTGTTCTCTGGCTTTTAGGCTTTGCAGGATGTTCACAAATATTAAGTAAAAAGTCCCGGGAGAATCTGCAAGGCATGAATGTAAGTCTGGAACTAAAGGAGGTCTCTTTTTGCACAATGATTTGCCCACGTGCACTGACAGGTCAGTGCAGGTGATGCTGCTGTTTAACAGTATGAATATTGTTTAAACGTATTTTCATTATCAAAAACGGTGTAACTGCTGTCGGTGCATAGAGTGAAGTAAAGAAAAGAATGTGCAGACATGTAGAAGCTTTTCTTGTGCTCCATCAGGTTTAAATTAAATGTCAGTGTTTCACATTGTCTCAGTCAGATAAGCAGCTTCAAACACTCGGATGACCTCTTAAAGAAACATTCTTCACTTACTAAGTCTAATTTAACTTTCTTTTTGTTTTTTTCAATTACACCCCATGCACAAAAGGAGATGAACATGTCTGTGACCTGAATTGTAGATTAACCTCCTGCAGACCCAGCATCCACATAGATTTTGACTTCTTGCACTATATTTTATTGTTAATCCATCCATCCATCCATTTTCATCCGCTTGATCTGGAGTCAGGTCGCGGGGGCAGCAGCCTAAGCAGAGTGGCCCAGACTTCCCTCGCCCCAGCCACTTGGGCCAGCTCTTCCGGGGGAATCCCCGGCCAGTCGAGAAACATATAGCACTTAGCATCAGCTCCACTCCGCTGGCCCCAGCCTGGCCACGTTTGTTCCACACTGCCTTAGGAATGCAGACGTATTTGAGCACATGGGCAGTCTCTTAAATCGGCGTGAAAAATTGGTGCGAAGATATCAGTGATGTCATGAGCGCATCTCAAAGCATGTGGGCTGGGCAAAAGAGCACAGAGATATCCGCGGTGTGCAGTTCTGAGCAGTCTTGGGCTTTTAAAGACTCTCTGCCTCTGATATTGCATCCCGCTTTGCTGTATGTGGCAGCCAGGCAGCACTGTGTGTGTGTGTGTGTGTGTGTGTGTGCTCCTCACAGCAGACAGAAACAGAGACAAACGGCTTCAGCCAGAGGCTTGTTTACTCCTCAGCATCCAGAATCATAATGAAGCGCGCATGCGGGAAGCCCCCGCTGGCTAATTCAATCCGCTAATCGGAGGCTCCCTCTATGGTAGGCGTGGCCAATCAGTCGGCAGTGAGTGTGTTGGACTGGTTTCGGCCCGAGGCGGACTGCCTTGGGAAGAGGCTGAAAACATGTCCGGTTTGGCGTGGAAAATTCCCAGGCTACCCCGATGTGAATACAAATTACCCTGATTAGGCCGTGTGGAGCCGATGGTAGTGTGTAAGCCCCAATAGTCCCTCCAGCGTGTCCTGGATCTTCCTTTGGGTCTCCTTCTGGTTGGACGTGCCCGGAAAACCTCACCAGGGAGGCATCCAGGAGACATCCTAACCAGATGCCCGAGCGACCTCAACTGGCTCCTCTCGATGTGGAGGAGCAGCGGATCTACTCCGAGCCCCTCCCGGATGACCGAGCTTCTCACATTATCTCTAAGGGAGAGCCCAGACACCCTGCGGAGAAAACACCCGCATCACTGCAGATGCAGCACCAATCTGTGTTAATCTTAAACCTTTAATTATATTCAGAGAAAACAGTTTTTTATTGTTTGTTTTTGTTTTTCTTCTCATTTTATAACATTACAAAGTTTAGAACAAGTAATACCTTTATTTATTAGCTCTGGATGTTGTCCTGACTTTTATTTTGACAGGTGAACTTATCTTTGAACATTTCCAAAAAGAAAAGAATCAAACTTTTTTTTTTTATAAAACACAAAAACCCCTTTGACCTTTAATGTGTTAATCAATTTTAACCTTTACTTAAAGGATACAAGTAGGGATATATAACTCACGTCTGGATTTATTGCTAGTCTATTTTAACTTGTATGCCAGCAAAGAAAAGAAAAAACCCTCAAAGTGAAGAGTGAGGCAAGAATAGGCATGAACATTTAAATAATTCACTCTGAACACTGTTTTGGAAGATTCTGCTGTCAGCAGATTCATTTGTGTTACATGAGAGTGTCGGGGTGGTTAAGAAAGCATCTTCTACTTACGGCTCAGTCCTTCCTAGCCAGAGCGCTCAGATTTTATGCCAAATTCTTTCAGCAATCATGAACAAAATCTATTTCTCAATATAAAATGCTGAAATAATTTACATATTTAGTTTTTTAACAGTCTGCCAAAGTTTGGAGCTGGATTTGCACAACTCTCATTCCTCAAGTGATGCAGAAAAAGTCATATGGGCTTTAGATTATCATTTAGCAATTTATTATGATATTGCTTTACTTTCCAAACGATCCATCTAAGATGGACAGAAAGATGCGACACGTTTTATGACAGACTTTGGGTTTTTTATGCGAGAGAGCTTGTGTGGCGAGGTTGTCTGTGTGTGTGGAAAGTGTGATCTGAGTGAGATTGAAGCGATGAGGCAGAGCTATGCTAGATTGGTAAATTGGAGAAACAAATTCTACCATTAAGGCTTCGTCTTTACCAGAAACGTTTCTGTTTACTTCTGCAAGTCAGCGTCAGACCTCAAACTGACTTTTTAGATTTGTTTTCAAATGGTTTTGTTTCACGTTTGGCCAAATTTTATTGAAATAAAAATTCCAATGTGGGCCCAGAAAATATTTTCCTTGTTGCATTTTAAAAGATTTGCATCTTTTCTCATGATGAGAATTCCAGTTATTTAAGTAAGAATTAATATGTATGCCAAAAAAATGTTTTAATGGTAAAAGCCTGTCGACTTTTGTTTCCACAAGACTTAAGTAGTCGTGGCAAGTTTCTAAAGTCCAAATAGTTCCAAATATATAATTATTGATCATTGCGTTTGCAAATCCAAGAAATATATATTTTAACTAGTCTCTTCTTTTTACCTGATTTGGAAAGGCACAGCTGGTCAGCTGATTAATAGGTAGTTGATTATTCTTATTTGAGTCTTACTCCTCCAGTTGCATAATTACCAGACGTAGCATCATCATCTTCTTCTTCCTTTGTTTAAAAGTGCTGCCATGTAGTGTTTTGGAGCCAGAGTAGAAACAATGAAGCGAAATGTACGAGCTGATATCTTACAAAAGTTAAAATTTAAACATGCAGCAAGGTAAGAATAATGTTGAGTCCAATTGTGTATATAAATGAGTTGCATTACCAACAGGGCAAGCAAATAAAATGTCTTAAAGGGGACATATTATGCAAAACTCACCTTATGCATCCTTTTGTGCTGCCTACTGCCTCTATAAAGATCCCCACCCTAAAAAAAATATATCCATTTGTTTTGTCTTAGTGCTTGGTTTCAAGAATTATGTTCCTAAAACAAGTCATTTCAAAAAGTCCCCGTTTGTGACATCACAAACAGGGAAGTAGATTAAAACTACCTCTTGCCTGCAAGAGAGCTGCTGCTGGAAGGAGTAGCCTCCTTGATATCAGAGCTTCTGTGCTAATAGCAGCCTGAGTAGGGGATGGGTGGGCGTGGCCAGCTTGTTTTCTTAAAGTGACAGAGCCCTGAAACGACTCATCCTGGAAGGTACTGAAAATTTCAAGAATAAAATAGGTGAAATAGCTCAATGTGAGAACGATTTTGTGCAAATAACTTCATAAACATGTTTGGCATAGACCAGGGGTAGTCAGCCCCTTTCCCGAGGGCTGGTGTCCAGCATGTTTTAGTTGTTTCCCTTCTTCAACACACCTGTTTTTAATCAGCACGTGATTCACGGACTTTTGCAGAGCTCCATGAGCAGCTGAACAGGTGAATCAACTGTGTTGGAGCAGGGAAACAACTAAAACATGCTGGATACTGGCCCTCTGGGAAAGGAGTTGACTACCCCTGGTATAGACCATAGAACTCTTGTAACTTCAGAAAAAAAAGTCATAATATGTTCCACATTTCTAACTTGTCTTCAGCAGGACGTTTTCAGACTTTGCAGCTTTATAGATCTTTAGCAGAAACTCAACGACTACCTGCTGAAAAATGTCTTCTGTGGAGATGCACCAGTATTATATATGTTGACAACACTTTTTGAGTTTTTCTTTATTCCCACAGAGGACCTACATCACACGGGACATCGTGGCCACAGACGGAGGAAACCGCAGCACTTCCGTAGAGCTTGCCGTCACCATCACTAACGTGAAGAACCAGCCCCCACAGTGGGAAAAAGACAGCTACAATGTCGTCATACCTGAGAACACAGCCAGAGACACGCCCATAGTGGTACGACAGCTTGTTACTGTTTCTAAACTGTTGATGTCAGGATGCACATTTGTGCTGCTTGATTTAGTTTGAATTTAGGATCGCTGCTTTTTAATCAGAGGGTGTTTGCTTTCTGCAAAGTGCAGAGCACTAGTGTTATTCATACACGATGCTCTCCCTGATTTCGTAACACACTTTGAACGTTTGTCGGTGCACGGAGCAAAAAGTATAAACGTGCTTTAGTTTGATGCTGTAGGAGGAAGCGGACATAGAATCTCGTGCTAAGCAAGTTTCACGACTCCAGGCAAATTCAATTTATTAAAAAAGTCTTTGATGTAAGAAATATAAAACCATCAATCCGAAGAAAGTAAAACCCTTTTTTCTTTTAAGATCTTGACTAAAGGAGACACTTTGACATAAGAGGGCACTTGAGGTTAATATTTTTTCGTGGATCAGTCAGTAAAAATAAATGGGTCAACATTTTTATGACCAAAAAATGCAATCTGACCCAGTTTTGTTTTCTTTAGCAGAAGCGTGTGTCATGGCCTTTAGCAAAGGAAAACAAATAACTGTTCTTATAACTGTTTATGTTATTTTAAATGTGACTCTATAGCCTGCTGCTAGTTTTCTGAGCTAAAACAAATCATTCAACAACAGCCAAGCATGCTTTGTGTAAAGTTTTAAAAAAGAAAAGGCCTAACAGCAGTCCCAAAGCTCACTAATTAACAAATTGTATCTCATTTGTTTTGCCAGATTAACTCTGTTACCGGCTTTTATGCTAAGCTAAGCTAATCGCCTTCGAGCTCTCGCTCACACAGAGATGAGGGTGGTGTCATCTGACTGTCGGCAAGAAAAAGCACAAAAAAGCAATACTATTCCTTTAAGCTTGGAATAATAATCGTCTTTGGAAGCTCAGAGCAGTTGAGTGTGAAGCTAGAGCTAAGTAAAAATTAGCACGGCTGGCATTCGACTAGATGCGGGGGAGATCAGCCAGTCGGGCTGTGTCCTGAATTTAAGGATCACCACTGTTTTAACCTTGAGGTTTCTAATTTACATATCTATGTTGTTTCTTTATTAGGCAGAAATTCAAATGGTGCTCTCTTAAGGATCCCTGTAATGCACACCCAGTGTTGTTAATCAAAATTTAGCTTATGGTAATTGTCAATTATTCTCCAGCAAACACCAATCTAATGGTAGAAGTATACATTTCTATGAATAAATATATATTCAGATATATAAACTAATGATACACCCTGATTCCATTTAAAATAAACTTTAGATTAAAAAAAAAGAAAATATCCAAATTTTCTCACTTTTCTTAGTGTTTAATTTGACATTTCCACCTCTAAGAATAGTAAATCACATCACTATCTATTAGGAAAGGCTAAAACATACTTTTTCACGTCTCACACCAGCTTTATTTTTAATCATGCCTCCTGTTAAAGCTTCTATGTTCAAAATGTAGACATCTGCAAGGTGAATTAAAAGTCTGAATATTAACAGTTATGCCATATGGGGATTTTTGTGAACTGTCAAAGAAAGATATTCATAAAGATCCTAAAGTTTAAACCATAATTTAAAAGCATTTGGTATAATTTTACTATCAAACATTTTCAAATGTAGACATTATTTAAAAATCACATTTCTTATTTTTTCTTTCCAAGAATCTGTGTAAATTCCTCCATCATTTTCAGGTTAGTTAGTGCATGCTACAATAAGACATTGGGACTAAAATAGGCTCTACTGTTGGTGTGTTGCTCAAAGGGATAACATAAATGTGTAATTAGTATAATGTTTCTAACAACGAAAGGAAGTCTTTTTTCATTTGATTAATTTTTTTTCACAGTAATTGTTCCTCAAAGCAAAAGAGACCTTGATCAGCATGAATAAAACATTATTTAAAACCCACATACGTAGTTTCTCCTATATAAGTTAAGTTGGAAAAAAAGTTTTGTTAGCTTTATAAAATGTTACAGTGAGAATATTATTAAACGTATAAGATCTTAGCATTTGGGGTTCGACATTTTTCAGCTGGTGGAAACCTTTCAACTAATATCTCAGAGCTGTCTTTGACGTCAGGCCATGAAAATCGGTAAAATTCTAATGAACTGGTCTACAGAACTTCATAAATCTAAGTAACTTTGAAAGCTTTGAAGAAGCGTATATGTCAACTGCTGTGTTCCATGCCAGAGTTTTAAATCAAGATCACTTTATGTTGAGAATTGTTGCGTCCTGATCCAGTCATTAAAACGCTGCTATGTATGATGTTGTGCAGGTTTGATAAATCTTGCAGGATCAGTTATAAGACTCCCAGAAACACTGGTTTTAGCTCAAAAACTGGGTTATATCACATCTGTCTGCTTCTTGAATTTGATTGACTCTAAAATTTAATTGGTTGCACATGCATGTTTAAGTATTACTTTTTGAAATTTTCATTTAGTTTTGTTTGGTGGTTAATTAGAAGTTTTGCAAATGTCAATGTTAGAAGCAACGATCAGTTAGCGCTCAGAATGTGTAATGAGAATGATGCTTATGGGGTGCCATTTGTAAAGTTATTTTTTTTATTTATTCTTTATTTAACCAGGAAGGTCCCATTGAGATTAAAAACCTCATTTTCAAGGGAGTCCTGGCCAAGAGGCAGCAAAAGTTGGTTGCAAAATTTTTCAGTTACACAGACATGTTATGTACAAAATTACAAAAGGCAGTTACAACACAGGGAATCTGTCTCAAAGGCTCTCGGTCTGGCTTTAAATGTATTCAAGGAGATAAGCTCGGTTAGTTTCCAGTTTTCCTGCAGCCTGTTCCATGCAGAAGGAGCAGAGTGAACAAAAGCCCTTTTGCCCAGTTCAGTGCGAGCAAACGGAACACAGAGTAACAACTGATCGTTTGCACGCAGACTGTGAGAAGTTACACTTCTCTATTTAGCCTATCATGAGAGAGAAATGAGTTAATTTTTCAAAGGCAAATTTTTACCAAGTTTCCAACTAAATATTTAGCTAGCAAGCTAAATATCTAATTTAAAGTTAAATATTTATTTTACAAAATAAATCTTTAGATCCCAGCAAAATATTTATTTTGGAGCTAAACGTTTAGTTTGCAAAATCAATATTTAGGTTTAGTCCCAAACTAAATATTTTGCTGAGATCTGAATATTTATTTTTGAAAATAAATATTTATTATTGGGCTAAATATTTACTAACTAATCATTTAGCTACAAACTAAATATTTAGTTAGTAAACTAAACATTTATTTTACACACTAAATACACTGCTCACAAAAATTAAAGGAACACTTTAAAGAAACACATTAGATACATCAGATCTCAATATGAAGTTGGATATCTATACAAATAACGACAGGGCAATGTCTTAGGAACAAAAGGATGCCAAGTCTTTTAATGGAAATAAAAGTTTTCAGCCTACAGAGGGCTCAATTGTGTAGACACCCTAAAATCAGAGTGAAATGAAGATGTGGCAGGCTAGTCCATTATTTGAAAAACTTAATTTCTGCAACTCAAAATGCTTTTCAGTATCTTGTGTGGCCCCACGAGCTTGTGTGCATGCTTGACAACGTCGGGGCATGCTCCTAATGAGACAACGGATGGTGTCTTGTGGCATTTCCTCCCAGATCTGTGTGAGGGCATCCCTGAGCTCTTGTACAGTCTGAGGAGCAACCTGGCGCCGCCTAATGGACCGAAACATAATGTCCCACAGATGTTCTATTGGGTTTAAGTCAGGGGATCGTGAAGGCCATTCAATTGTTTCAATCCCTTCATTTTCCAGGTACTGCCTGCATACTCTTGCCACATGAGGCCGGGCATTGTCGTGCATAAGGAGAAAACCAGGACCTACTGCATCAGCGTAGGGTCTGACAAAGGGTTCAAGGATTTCATCTGGATACCTTATGGCAGTCAGAGCACCATTTCCTAGGCAGTAGAGGTCTGTGCGTCCCTCCATGGATATGCCTCCCCAGACCATCACTGACCCACCACCAAACCTGTCATGTTGAACGACGTTGCAGGCAGCATAACGTTCTCCTTGTCTTCTCCAGACTCTTTCACGTCTATCACAGGTGCTCAGGGTGAACCTGCTCTCGTCTGTAAAAAGTACAGGGCACCAGTGGCGGACTTGCCAATTCTGGTGTTCTTGAGCAAATGCCAGTGGAGCTCTACGGTGCTGGGCAGTGAGCACAGGGCCCACTACAGGACGTCGGGCCCTCAGGCCATCTTCATGAAGTCTGTTCTTGATTGTTTGGGTAGAGACATTCACACCAGTGGCCCTCTGGAGGTCATTCTGTAGGGCACGAGCAGTGCTCAGCCTGTTCCGCCTTGCACAAAGGAGCAGGTATCGGTCCTGCTGATGGGTTGTGGACCTTCTACGGCCCTGTCCAGCTCTCCGAGAATAACCGCCAGTCTCCTGAAATCTCCTCCATGTTCTGGAGATTGTGCTGGGAGACACATACCTTCTTGCTGCAGCACGTGTGGATGTGCCATCCTGGAGAAGTTGGACAACCTGTGCAACTTTTGTATGGTTAAGGAATGGCCTCATGCTGCCAGTAGAGATAATTACTCAAGCCAAAACTAGCACGAGTGGAAAACCTGCCAAAAAAGATCAAGAGGGAGAAACTTGAAATGACCTCCACATGTTAAACCAGTCCTGTTTTGAGGGTTTTGTAATTGTTGCCACTTTAGTGCACCTGTCGTTAAGTCCATGAACACCAATACAGGTGAAAGTGATTAACAATGCCCTCAGCTGCTTAATCAACCAGAAAATTATCAGACATGTTTAATTGATTTCATGCCAGGCCCAATAAAAAAAAAGTGTTCCTTTAATTTTTGTGAGCAGTATATTTAGGTCTGACCTAAATATTTAGTTTGTAAAATAAATATTTAACTCTAAATTAAATATTTAGCTTGCTAGCTAAATATTTAGTTGGGAACTTTAACATTTATAAATATATGAATAACATGGTAAAATATGACTTTGAAAACAGAACTCTCTCTCTCGTGATAGGCTAAATAACCCAAAATACTGCTGTTAAATTATGACTCTTTGACTTTACAAATGGCACCCCATAGTGCTCACCTACTAACCCCAAATTTTAACTCTGTATCAGCTGTGATGGCTTTCTTGATTTGGGTCGACTCCAAAAGTGAATCAGTTGTAGACGTTCATCCGATTCTTACTTTTTGAGAGTTTCATTAGAATCCATCTGATGGTCGACATTTTGCTGAAAAACCCACATGTGCACAAACAGACAGGAGAAAACATCATTTCCTGCCTTTTGGCGACACCTGTCAGAAACAGCATTTATGTTGTAATTTGTGCATGCTTTACTTAAGTAAAAGCATTTTAAATTAAACTATACTCATATGTACCACTTCTTAACTATTTTTTTTATATATATAAATGCTTCATTTTGGATCATTTGATGTAACGGGTGGACAGAAATACTAAACTCATGCTGACAGATGCGATTAAATGACTTATAATCAGCCTTTTAAGTGAGTACAGGAGCCCCGGGTTCCAAAATACCTGCTTTTTAATGTTCAGCATCTCAGAGGTGGAAATAATGACCCAGTTGTAGCGAAATCACTCGCTCTTGTATTTTATCACAGCTGGACGAAAAAGTACTTACCACCATCAGGTGCCTGAAATGGTGCTAATGATTTGCTGGGAGTTAATGTGGCTTCGTTGCTGAGTGGAGTCTGTCGCGTGTCATCAGCACTTCGGCTGTTGGTGTTGGTTGTTATTAGCTGGCGTGCAATATTGTTGGCAGAAGGTATCTGGTGAAATAAACAAATTCAAAGACTACAGAGCGGTTTTGCATGGTGCACGGCAAACAGCACTGCGGCCAGTGTCAGCTGACATGGATTGCACATCATGAATCTAATGATCCAATCCATAGTGCTAATGGGTTTTCATCGGGTTCCAGCTAATGACTTTACTTTTGTTGGAGAGATATTGTGTTCCCAGTCTTACTTTGGAAACACTTCTGGTTTTTTTTACCTGCCTGGAAACAGTTGTCTTGAAGCCAATCAACTCCATTCCCAATCACACTGCCAGGTTCACCCCTATGTGTGTGTGTGAGTGTGTGTTGATGTATTTGATTGGTTGTTTTGTGTTTCTATTCTCTGCTCTCTTAAAATGAGGTTGAATGTTTTATTAAAGTTCCGTAAGTGTTGAAGTTCCGACCACTGCAGCTGTGAAATCACCAGCGATCGCTGGGGTATTAACGGACAGGCGTAAGATTGCTATTGATTTTCTCTGCGAGCAAGAAAATAAGCATAGTTTCCAAACTAATTCCCTAAATCAAGAACATGATATGGAATCATATGATTGAGACAGTCAGCAAAAACAGAACTCTTTTTTAATCCGTCCTAACTTCTGTTTGTTGTTGTTTTCTAATTATGACAAAGAGGCTTTTATCCAAATCTCCATCTCTCCCAGACAATCAAGGCAACCTCTCAGCTGGGCGACCCGAGAGTGACCTACAACCTCGAGGACGGGATGGTTCCTGAAACCAACATGCCCGTCCGTTTCTACCTCTCCCCTAACCGCGAGGACGGCTCCGCGTCCATCCTGGTGTCAGAGCCGCTGGACTACGAGGCCACTCCTTTTTTCTCTCTCCAGGTCCGGGCGCAGAACGTGGCTGCAGTGCCTCTCGCTGCTTTCACAAGAGTTTATGTTAATATTACAGGTATACTCTGTAATTCTTTGTTTATGGACGTGATGAACTTCATCATTCAGTTAGAAGATGATTTAATTCATTTTACAGTGAATAAATGTCATTAATAAGTATTTTTGAACGTTTAGACGACAAACGTTTCTGTTTCTTTGCGTTTTATCGTAAGTTCTGAAACAAACACATCACTCCTCCTGAAAGCCTCAATCGTTAAACTAATTATTAGGGGTGGGAATTTAGCGTGTTAATTATGATTAATAATTAGAAAAAAATAATGCGTTAAAAAAATTTAAAGTGTTTAACCCTTTAAGCCCGAGGGTCCCCCAATTGGAAATTAAAAGATTAGAAATTACAATAATAATGTCAATGACCATTGTTTGGTTCTCTGTCTCATTATTTTTAATTTAAAAAAATTGCTTTCGGGGCAAATTTTCTTGAACGATTAAAATGTGATTAATCAAGATTAATTAATTACAAATCCTCTAATTAATTGGATTAATTTTTTTAATCGAATCCCATCCCTAGTCTTTTTGCTGCTGTTTGTAAATGTAAAATTCATGTGTGTGCAGAACCTTTGGGCTCATGTTTTTGATTTTTTTTCATAAGAATTTTTTTTTATTTGCTGTCACAGTGGCACACACTCAGAATGGTAATTTATGTTAAGGCGAGTTTGGAACCAACAATTTTTTATGCAACTGAACTTCTCTTGTTTTGTAAGATGTCAACGACAACGTGCCGTTTTTCACGTCCTCCATCTACGAGGCCTCGGTAACAGAAGGAGCTCAGACGGGGACTTCGGTCCTCCAGGTGTCTGCCCACGACAAAGACCTGGGACTTAATGGCAAGGTTCGTGTTGATCTGTTTTTGTTCGTGTTGTAGAAGAAGAAAGAAAAAAAGGAAAATGACAAGGTTTTGCAGAAATCTCTTCAACTAAATCCCCATTGTGCTGTTGCCTTGCTAAACCATCCATGTCACACCAGAAGGAGCATTATGTAACACAACATCACATCCCAATCCCTCCAGTGTGGGATTTTTTGTTCCGCTGTTGTCAAAGAATTGTCGAGGTAGTGCTTTGAGCTGCTGTTATCAACGGTCTCGGTGATTGGGTCAATATTGGCAGAATGGAACGTATTGATTTGGTTTTATAAAGAAGCAGAATCATCAACTTTTTGGCTACAGCTTTTTGTTTTTTGTATTTCTAGTCTCTCTGCTGCTTGAAAAGTTCTCTGTAGCTTAATTTTCATATTACGTGTGCTCCACAGATCACTTACTCACTGCTGAGTGACAGCAGCGGCGACCACAATTTCTTTCGTATTGACCCGGAAGATGGGATCATCTACACAGAGGCGGTGTTTGACAGGGAGGCCCGGAGCTCCTACTTGCTGGAAGTTCAGTCGGAAGATGGAAAAGAATCCGCACGACCTGGAAAAAACAAGCAGCCCAACACAGGTTAGGGTTAAATGATGCATATTAGAAATATATGTTATTTAGCTTTTTTCAAATAACATTCAATTGGAAAGGCTCAATGGATTTGTGTTTTTCTTTTATTTAGTTTTATATATTTATTTATTTGCAGTAGTTTGAGTGATGCTGACCCTTATTTGGTTTACGGAGCCAGCCCCACAGGGGTGCTTTGGAACATGAGAGGTCACATGACCCCGGATGCTTTTTACAGGTGCCACCGAGCATTGACATAATAGATTTTTTTGAACATGCTCTCCTTTCCTGAAACAGAATACCAACACTGGCTCCTCTTGACTGAACAAACACATTCAGCTGAAAGATTTCTACCAAAGCTTTACTGTCTTTAAAGGTGTGGAACACTGAAAACCCATTTTTTAATGATTATTTCAGAGTTTTCATGAAGGCTGAACATGAAAACGGTCTCCTCCACCTATCTCCTGCATTAGCTTCTGCTAATAGACAGTGAAACTCTAGGATGTGAAAAGCCTGGCAGATCTACGTCACACTGTCCCTTAACATTCATGGACTCACCCATCTTGACTCACGACGGGGAAGGCTGTTGTTGGTTTAGCGTCCAGGAAACAGCAGAGAACGTCTTGACTAGCAGAAGCTAACCATTAGCATTAGCAACTCCACCACACAGCAGAATTCCCCCTGTGTTTTTCAGTCTGGTAAGCACCTTCCTAAGAAGAAATGAATGCACTGGAGGCGAATGTAGACCCATCTTTGATGGCGGTCCGCCACTACGGCAGCTCCAATAGGCAGCGCCACTCCACAGGGCATCTACGTATATATATATATGTCTGTGGTTCAACGCACAACGATTTGCCACTCAATGCATTGTGTGATACCTTGTCGGCCAAGTTCACAGAATGATGCTTCAAATGCATCCTCGATAAAATGGGCGGAGCAAGAACACATCCGGGAACTCGGAGTGTACTTGCATGAAAGCGTTCTCAGGACTGGAACAGAACTTGGTCCAACGATGATGACGAGAATATGAGTACACAAGTAAAGAAAAATACGCGTATTGACAAACGGCCTTTTAGTTCCTAGAAATGGTGCACCAGTATATTTTTTCCTCCCGAGAACGACTTACAAGTCATTTATTCCTACTAGAGACCAATGCAAATGTAATGATTAAACAAGTGTTCCACTCCTTTAAGAATTTTCTTAAAATAAGATGACTACCATTTATTTTTGAATGCATTTGCAGAAGGAAGTAAGCCATGCGATAGCTGAGTCTAGTTTTGTTTCAGTTTGACAACTCTACACTTGAGTGTTTTGAAAGCGTTGTCTGGAGTGTGTAGGGGGTGCGGGTATGTGCTTGGATGTTTCCAATTTGCATAAAGTTTGGAAATGTTAAGCGCCTAATTTGACATCTCATTGCTTAAAGCTCAGTGCTGCACCACCAGAGTTCATTGCACGCCTTTTTAAAAGTCAAATAATTTGTCAGACCCAGCCAACTCTCTTAGAAGTGTTGGGCATTTCATTTGCAACCTACTAGCCCATGCATTCACCCCAAACAAACAACATTAAAGCAAAAACAATATGGAAATAGTTTATTTTTATATGGGGTGGGTGGAATATAAATAGTGTGCATACCACTAGAAATATCTTTAACATATTGTTGTGTATTTATAAATAAAACATAGCCAGCTAGATGAATACATCGAAACTATGAAGGGTGATGCCTCTGTGACCTGCGTTTTAAACAGATTGCACTGGTTTACATTCACACCTTGGAATTGACTTTGAAAAAGGGATTTCTAATTCGATTTATTCCGCTGCCATGACCAGACAGCCTTACATGTAAAACCAGCTTGCAGATTTATTGGCATTTTTGTTGCTGTTGCTGCTACCATCCCCTTTCTCAAGCCAGTCAAGTTTCACTATTCCATATTTTTACCTGCACAGCCCATGTTGGTTTACTGTATATGACATTTTGGCAGCCGAAAAATCTCCGTCTGTGTCTGGCATGATGTAATGTGACATTTGTATTCAGAAGTGGGTCTTTTGCCTGTATTTGTGAAGCTGGTATTAGGTGTAGCAGGTGATGTTTTGGAGCAGCAAAGCCTTCTCTCCAGGGTTGCCAGGGCTGCTTAGCATTTACAATGAGTCTTAGCTGTGTCTACATATCTTCCACATCCAGAAGGGGCTCATCTGCACTGCAAACATTACCTATCTCTCTGTCACCCTTGGGATACAACAAAAGGAGGGAAATGTGGAAAAAAAGGAAAGAAAAACCACATCAGCCAAGAAAATAAAGCCACATTCCAGCGTCATCTCTTGTGCTGCAGCAGCTCCAAATTAACATGTCACCAACGTATTCTCAGAGCAGATAATTTACTCTTTCTAACTAAAGAAATAAAGGTTGTAGTGAAAAGGGCCCAGATAAGACACAAACACTTGTCATCTTATGAATATTTAACCATCCCTTTAGAGTTTCTGTATCTCTCTGCTGCAAAAGTAGCTGGCAGGGGGAGTTTATTTAGCTCCGATATTATTATTGTAATGTCACCAGTAATAAAACATTAAATTAAAACACATTGAATTGTAGTTTTATTAATGAGGATCATGTTGAATTGCATTTTTTTTGTTCCTTCTAAACAGAAAACAGTTAATTGTAGAATTAATTTTAAGACAGAAATGCCCACACAGCGCTAGTTGGAGGATGCCGGTATGTTAGTGTGCCTCTTCTTTTAATCTTTTTTCCGTTCTGTCTTTCCTGCAGACACAGCATACGTGAGGGTTTTCATCAGCGATGTCAATGACAACAAACCCGTCTTTGCTCAGCGTCTGTATGAAGTCGGTGTCGACGAGAACGCCGACGTGGGCCTGGCCATTGTCACCGTCAGCGCTAACGATGAGGATGAAGGTAAGCTTGATGAAGCAACAGACTGATGGGGTTCCAGGAAGATTTTACTGATGCCGTTCCCTAGAACTAAATGTCAATGAAGCTAGCCAAGCAGAACCGATGTGAGATCCTCTAAAGGTTTACAGAAACTTGTAATATTCTTTAGATTTACCAGCACTTGTTTTTTTCCATTGGAATAACAGATTTGTTTTGGCAGCACACCAGTCGGTTTCTTGTTTGAGTTATGTGCCAAATAGGAAGCTGTTTGTTTCTGCAGGATGGTCTTCGTTTGTGGCAGTCTGCATAAAGTCACCCTGGGGCCAGACTTTTCCAATCTGGCCTGTGCTTTGCAGTAAACCATCCTAGTGAAATCAAGCGCTGTGCTAGATTTAGTAGTCATTTAAGTGCTTGGTAATGCACTGCAGCACATATGTTCCAAAAAGAGTGACATGCTCCCACACAGTAGGTGGGTGGGATTAAAGCAATAAAGCAGTTGCTCATCCTCCAGACTGCAGCCTAAGATCCGTTTATCGGGAATGTTTAGGTCCGTTAATCAAGCATTTATGGTGAGCGGGGGTGCAGCTTAGGCCGGGCTACAGCACTAATGATAAATAGCTGTGGAGTAAAACCAGCCCCCAACATCAGAGTTACAATGCTGTTTGCACGAGCGCCAAAAAAAGCTGTGTCCAATCTGTCTTGTTTAGAAACCCCACCCAAGGTCTGACTGATGTAAACATGCTAGAGCGCCGCGGGAGACAGCGAGCGCTTTTTTCAATAAGGCTGTGCTAATAGTACAGATTAATGTATTAACATGGGATTGTAGCTCCTTTAACCCTACAGGATGATTGAAAGCAAAAACTATATGTTCTAAAAGATTATCTCATCTATCCCCGTGTTAGGACATTAGATCGGATGGTCTCCGCAGAGACAAAGTAGATAAGTTCCAATATTGACTTCCTTTTTACTCATCTACACCCCCACCCAGCCTCACCCGAGCCTCACAGTAATTCCCTAAAGGGCACGATCAGACTGCATTATGCTACCTTTTGCTCATTACTTTTTCAGCACTCTTTTTTTAATTAGGATCTGATTAAAGCTGAGGAGACAGAGTACAAAGTTTCCATTTAATGAAGTAATCACAACAAGAAAGGGTTACATGAAAATCTACTAATCCTCCAGTCTTGGAGGAAATGAGGTGTAATGCCCTGATGGTTGGACCCTTCTGCTGCTGCAGGAATGCAGCAATGCAAAAGAGAAAAAAACCAATGATTTAGGCATGCATGGTTCAGATTATTGAAAATAAAAGCAGCAGCTTGCCATACACTTTCTACTACTTTGCATTTTGTAATTGTTTTCCACAGGTGCCAATGCAAAGCTGCGCTACCAGATAACGTCTGGGAACAAAGGTGGCGCTTTTGACATTGAGCCAGAAGTTGGGACCATTTTTATTGCACAGTCACTGGACTACGAGCAGCAAAAGAGGTACAAGCTACTGGTTCTAGCTTCCGACGGCAAGTGGGAGGACTATGCAGCTGTCGTGGTCACGGTGGTTAATAAGAATGACGAGGCACCGTTGTTTTCCATGAACGAGTATTACGGATCAGTCACAGAGGAGCTTGATGGATCACCTGTGTTTGTGTTACAGGTGAGCGGCTCAGAGGCGTCCTGCAAAAAGCGTTGCACTGTGTACGTTTTAGTAATTACAGTAATCTATATATTTGCAATTATCGTCCCTTTTTATAATGAGCACCCTTCCAAACTTTGCTCTCAGTGTAGGTTTATGTGGCAGCTGAGTAATTATTACAATTTCTTATCCTGGCATGTTATTTCAGTTTATCTACTGTTGGTGGTTTACCCTAGCCTGGCATGTAATTTAATTCCCTTTAAGTTAGAGAGGCAGCGAGGATGAATGTTGTGTGTGGAGACGTTCTGCAGTAAGACTGTCACATCCACTCAGACCAGATGCAAGGAACACGCCTGATCACAGCTCATTGCTTTAATTAAGCAGGTCAGAAAAAGTGAAAAAAGCTTAAATGGGCTGTCTAAAAAAAGAGTCCAAAGCAAAGACGAGTGGATGATGGCTGAGAGGAGATAAGAGCGGCTCCTAATTTGCGGTTGACTGAGTAAAAGAATATCCATTTTCTCAGAAACGTGTCTTTATCTCTGCAGGTGACGGCCACTGACCCGGACAAAGACGCGGACCAGGGTGCCATTCGTTACTCCATCCATGGCCAGGGAGCAGAGTCGCATTTTATGATCAACGACATCACAGGGGAGATGTATGCTCAGCGCACCATGGACCGGGAAGACCGAGCCGTGTGGCGCTTTGTTGTCATGGCAACGGACGAAGAAGGCGAAGGACTTACCGGCTTTACGGATGTTATTATCAACGTGTGGGACATCAATGATAATTCCCCAACCTTCTTGTGTGCACCTGATAATTGCCGTAGTAACGTGGTGGAGAATTCCCCTCCGGGAACAATTGTTGTGGAGATGACAGCGGTCGATCTCGACGATGCGGCCGTGGGTCAAAACGCCATCCTCACATACCGGATTACAGAGAATGCACATAATTCTAACAATGCGGAACTTTTCACTGTTGATTCCAGCACTGGCACTGTGTCTGTGGCAGCGGAGGGTCTGGATCGGGAGTTTGCCGATAGCCACCACGTGGTAGTAGAAGCCAGAGATGGTGGCGGTATGACGGGGACGGCCACCGTCACCATTGTGGTAACGGATATCAACGACCATGTGCCAAAGTTTAGAGAGGACTGGTGTGGCGCCCGTGTTCCCGAGAGCATGCGCGAGGATGCTTCGCTTCTGGAGCTTTATGCCGTGGACCCTGATGATGGCGTGCACGGACAGCTGGCGTTCAGCGTGGTGGCAGGAGATCCAGAGCAACGCTTCTACATGGTCGGCAACAGACTGGAGCAAAGAGGCACCCTGAGGCTGAAGAAGAAGCTGGATTTTGAGCAGCCGGGGGAGCAGAGGTTTAACATCACCATCAAAGTGGAGGACTCAGACTTCGCCAGCACTATCCACTGTGTGATACTCGTAGAGGATGAAAATGACAATGCCCCTGTGTTCGGTCCAGTCTCTCACCTGCTCTCCCCTTTGCCTGAGGATGTCGCTGTTGGAGCCGGCATAATTCAGGTCACAGCCACTGACCCTGACTCAGGCCTGAACGGGGACGTTTTCTACAGCGTCCTGCCCAATTCAGACCCCTATGAACACTTTACAGTCAACCACGCTGGTGTAGTCACTGTCACCAAGCCACTGGATAGGGAGACGGTGGCAGGTTATGAGCTGGTTGTCATGGCGACAGACCGTGGTAAACCAGCGCTGACGGGCAGCGTTACGGTCAGCTTGCCCCTGCTAGATGTGAATGATAACGGGCCTGAGCTGGAGGCGCGCTACACACCTGTGCTGTGGGAGAACAGTCCAGCACCTCAAGTGGTCTGGCTCAACAGAAGCTCGACTCTTCTGCACGTGGTGGACAGAGACTCCCCAGAGCACGGGCCGCCTTTTTTCCTCTCCCTGCCCTCGGCGTATTCTGCTGACTTCCACCTTCAGGACCACGGCAACGGCTCTGCCACTCTCACCACGTTACGCAGATTCGACAGGGAAAGGCAGAGCGAGTTCCGCTTGCCGGTGATAATGATTGACAGCGGCGTCCCGCCGATAACGGCCACAAACACGCTCGCCATCACTATTGGCGATCATAACGATAACGCCCATCAGGCGGGAGAGAAAGATGTCTACGTGCACAGCCGCAAGGGTGAGTGGCTTGCTTATCCGCATTTCATTCCCTGGTTCTTGTTTTTGTTACAGAGCTTTGCACTGCAGGCAGAGCTTGACTGAAGAGGGGGGGGGGGACTAAGGCTACAGGCTGAAGGGAGAAGTTATCACTGCTGTACCTCCTCAGTGTGGTCTGGAATCCATAATTGCTCTGATGTTCATACTCTGTTTTTTTGTCATGATAATGATGTAGAACTCCTTCTCAAGCCTTGAGCACATTCCACCCCCCCTCCCATGCCTAAAGCTCAAAGGAGCGTCACTTTACTGTAGGATCATCATTCCTCTCGTCTGTTTTTGTTTTTCCCCTCCAGGTAAGTTGATTAGGTATATTGGCTTGTTAGTGTTTTGATTCCACACAAAGCAACATGGCAGTTTTGGTAATTGTTGGAAACGGGGGTGCCGTGACTCATCCAAGCTGCCATTGTTTACCCAGCTGCAGTACTCTGGCGCTGCAGGTCGATAATAACATAATCCATAGTGAGATAGCCTTGCTTCCTTAAGCCCCACGCTCTCTGAAGTGGAGCACAGAGAGTCTATTCATTCCAGCAGTGGGACTCCACCGTTATGAGCATAATAAGTAGAACAGAACACAAGAATGCAAGATAAGGAGAAGAGAGGGACGAAAAGATAAGTGTTGGCATCAGCAGATTGTGTCCAGACTGAATCGATGTGTGTGTGCGTGTGTGTTTGTGTGTGTGTGTTTACCTTGAACAGGAAGGATGGGATATGCAGCACTAGGAAAGGTGTATGCCCCAGATCCAGATGACTGGGACAACAAGACCTACAGTCTGGAGACAAGTGCAGCCAAGTAAGAGCTCTTCGCTAAATGCATCAAAATGTTTTTCTCACGTGCAGCAAATGTTTGCATGCCAAAGACTGGCCAGAAATGTAAAATTAATCAATTAAAAGCAGCCGTGTGCTTGTGTTCTCCAGTAAAGCTGCTCTGAATGATATCATTTCATTTTAAGCAAGCCAACCTGGTATTTCTCACACTCCTAAGTGCAATTCCCTGGTCTCTAATGCAGCCCACATTTCCATTAAGATTTTAATCATTGTCATCTTGGGCGATTGTTATTCTGGAAACGACAATCAAATTCGATCAAACTAAGAAATCTCCATCAGCCTGCATGACGCTCCCAAGATAAAACTGCCTATACAACCACATTCCGAGTCCATCAGGGACCTCGTGCCGCCGTTCAGTATTCCCACTTTTTAAAATCAGATTAGAAATACCAATTGCATATTTGTTTTATTCATACAGCCAATTCTGACAGTTGCTATGACAACTATCAAGTCCTTTTAGAAGCGTTTTGAGTCAAATACTTCAGCTATTTTTACTCCTTGGTCCTTTTATGTCGGTTTTTACCATTTGTGGAGTAAAACCAGGTATCCTTGACCACGTTTCTATTTGTGTTTCTGCCAATGAGCTCAGACACAAACACACAAAACAAAACACTTATCCTTTGTTTTCTTTCTCTGTCATCCTACGCTGAAGCATCACCTCAAGTTGCCTCTGTTTCTCTCAGATACTTCAGTCTGAATCAGAGCTCGGGACTGCTGACTTTCCGACAGAACACTCCAGCAGGCAGCTACTGGTTGAGGGTGGGCGTGTCTGACGGGGTGTGGCCGGATGTGATCTCAGGAGTCAGGGTTCACATCAGGGAGCTGGAAGAAAAGGCGTTCCTGTCGTCCGCCTCGCTGCGTTTGACAGGTAACGTTCGCAGGAGCACCCGATTGCATAAATTTGGTTTTAATTTTGGATCGTTTAATGCCAAGTAGATGGAAGCTGCAATTTTTCTGCTACTGCATGACCCCAGATGTACAAGTCTGGAAAAAATAGTGACTATAAAAGGCTTGTTTCTTTCCCAGTCTCCGTCACCCTGCAGTAAAAAACTAAAAAGCATCACAAAGCCAGCTCTTTGTTGACTCTGGTAAATTCTGTTTTGACACTGATGTTGAAAATGACAGCATCTTTCACAGGCATGAATAAATTGGTACTTTTCATTTACTGATTATCAAGTTGTCAATCCAGTTAACACCTAAATAACAGGCTGTCAAGCCGTTTTTCTCATACATGCATTGTTTAACATTTCTAACCATTTACAGTGTTTGTTCGGAATAGTCTTGTTTTTTCTTCTTCTCTTTTTTATTCCTCCACACTCTTGGAGTTTATGGTAGCGTATTCATTTTTCTGACAGTCTCTAAGATCAAATCTGAGTTATAAAGGTCAATTTGGAAGTGTCAGGTAAAGTCCTTGACATTTAAAAAGCCATTCGGTGAACGGGAGTCAAAGGCTGTTATGGATGCCTCTGACTCCGACTTGTTATCATATTTCAGAGATTAAAGATCACTGCTTGCATTTTCCGGATATTACCGGGAGGTTCCACCCCCAAATGTGATTGATTTTTGCTGTCGTTAAGTTATTTTGCACAAGACAGTTTGTCAGGACTCTAACTTAATGTCAGCAAGGAAACGAATGATTTTTACTGGGCTGCATCGAGACTCATTCACCTCATGGATGGCTCAGGGATGGAAACGGATCAATACGGGGAGATGTTAGGCTACCTCTTGTGCTAATGGAATCAGGAACTTCATAGACTTTGATCAACTCTGTAGTTGTCATTGACGAGTCGGTAGTTCTTATGTCATGAGCCTCCTCTTTCTTTGTCTCTCGAAGGCATTACAGCGAGAGAGTTTATCGACTCGAACGTCGAGGGGAAGAGTCGGCTGGAGGCGTTCTGGGACTTCCTGTCTGAAACCCTGTCCGTCAGACCAGGAAGCATCAACGTTTTCAGCGTGGCAGACAGCGAGGAGAAAACCGTAGACGTCTATTTCCACGTCCTAACTGATAATGGCTACTTGCGGCCGGAGAAACTGCACAGTGTTCTCGCGGCACATAAAAGGAAGGTATGTATACCATCCTGTCAGACTGATAGGGATCTGTGTTCATAAATCAAGTGATAAACCTGGGAGCTTGAGGAAAAGAGATAACAGGGCTTTTTATCTGGCCTTTTATTCTCACACCAAATTTCTGTCAGTTTACTGCCTGACCCTGCCATGTCTATTTGTCTCCCATTCACTTGTTGTCAGTTCCTTTCCTCCATCTGTAACTCACATTCTTTCTTCCACGTTTTCATTCCAAATCAATGTGATTATCTTGCCACTTTAACAATTACGCTGACGCCTTTTCTTCTCCTGTTGCGTTTCATGTAAAGGTATTTTGTTCTTCTAAAAGCAGTATGTCATTGACTTGTAGATGGTGCAAAAGCTGCATGTTTTTTTTAACATAAATGATTGTAATTTTCACTTTCTTTTTTCTTTTGACGCTGCAGCTGCAGTCCCTCCTGCGAGCGAATGTGAGCCAGGTGCAGGTAGACGAGTGTGTGCGTGCCGACTGCAAGATATCCGGAGGCTGCTACACACAGTTAAGCATCAGTGACTCACCCGCCTTGATAGACTCTGGTGCTCTATCCCTGGTCTCAGCGAAAGTGACATCCTCGGCTGTGTGTGGCTGCGCCGCCAGAGAAATGACCCACCAATCCTGCTCCTCTTATCCCGGTGACCCCTGCCTTAATGGTGGAACATGCGTCGACACACAGAACGGATACAGGTGAGACGCGTGTGACTCTTGCACTGCAAGACTCTCTGTGAGAGTGCCTGCAAACTATGTCCTCTATAAAAAAAATAAAATGAATTTATGTGAGCTAATTTTCAGAAATGGAGGCTGAAAATATAAAATGCTACATTTTCTACATACTTGAATCCATTTGTTGTCGGTGTGGTATGTGAGCTGTAATTTATAGAATGCATTAGCTGGTAGGGCTGCTAGACCATGGAGAAATGAATTGTAATCATGTTTATTTTGGCTAGTATTGAAATCATGATTCTTTAATATTATTATTCATTAAGTTGGTAAAACACATCGCATTTTATTTCTTCTCTTCAGTTGAAAATACACCTTGAACATAACAGCAGCATTTCAAAACAAAAGCATCAAGACACGATTAAACACACAGAAAACATCCCTCTGCAGTGTGCACTAGACTGTATATTATGGTCTGTGTTCAATTTACCAAGGTTTCTCATCTTTTAGTAACAGTGATTGAATAAACTCAGAATTCTATACTTTTCTCACCAATAAATTTGTCTTTAAAATAAAGTTTTGGGAGGTTTTTCAGTTTTGTAAAGCCCAAAATATCAAGGGTTTATACTTGGTTGCTCAGCTCCCCACCTATGTTGCATCTGCTAACTATCTCACTTGCTTCCCATTTAAAAAAGTCAGGCTTCACAGTGGCTTGCTCTTTGCTCCTCAGTTCTTAGTCAGATCTTATTATCACCATACCTGTTGTTATCTTTGTTACCAACCCTGTTGCTGTTCTGCTCTCACCTCTTACTATCAAATCATTATAATTAGTGCACTAGAATCAAAATAGGCCTCAATAAAAGCTCCTAATATCTGGTCTAAAATTAGACGCTACTTTAAATGTGCAGAAATCAAATGAAACTTAATCTTCTAGATGATCAATCAGCAAAACAGATGCTATAAAAGCCAAAAATTGCTGCTACAGGATGCTAAAAATATGTTTCATGTGTGTTGACCCTTGGAAATACAGTGCCAAGCAAAAAACAAAAGTCACACTCTAATATTTCGTTGGACCTCCTTTAGCTTTGATTACAGCATGCATTCACTGTGGCATTGCTTCAATAAGCTTCTGCAATGTCACCAGATTTATTTCCATCCAGTGTTGCATTAATGTGTCACCAGATCTTGCATTGATGATGGTAGAGTCTGACCGCTGCACAAAGCCTTCTCCAGCACATCCCAAAGATTCTCAATGGGGTTCAGGTCTAGACTCTGTGGTGGCCAATCCATGTGTGAAAATGATGCCTCATGCTCCCTGAACCACTCTTTCACTATTTGAACCCCATGAATCCTGGCATTGTCATCTTGGAATATGGCCGTGCCATCAGGGAAGAACAAATCCATTGATGGAATAACCTGGTCATTCTGTATATTCAGGTAGTCAGCTGACCTCATTCTTGGAGCACATCCTGTTGCTGAATCTAGACCTGACCAACTGCAGCAACCCCAGATCATAGCCCCGCCCCCACAGGCTTGTACAGTAGGCACTAGGCATGATGGGTGCATCATTTCATCTGCTTCTCTTCTTACCCTGATGCACCCATCACTCTGGAACAGGGTCCATCTGGACTCATCACACCAGTTTTTAATAATGCGTTGGACAGTTCTGAACCCAATTTTAGTCGTTTCTGCAATCTCCTTAAATGTTTTCTCTGCTTGATGCATGCCAATGATGTGACCCTTCTCACACAGACTAACATCTTTTCCATGACCACCAGATGAGTCTTCCCACATGGTTGTTTAAGAAATGAGAAGCAACTCGTTGCACCAGTTGGGTTAAATAACTTGTTGCCAGCTGAAAGATAGTCGCCCATGCAGTAATTAGCCAATAGGAGGCTTGTACCTATTTGCTCAGTTAAATCCAGGTGGCCACTGTTTTTTTTGGCCAGGCTGTGTATAATCATGTGCAAAAATAAGACTGGATTCTGCACCACAGAACATGTGGGGATCAAAATTGAAAATATTGGATGCATATTTTTTTGCATATTTGTCTTAATTCTGTCATCTTTACTTTATATCTTTAAACACCTTCACAAGATGCACATGAATGTAGCCTGCAGAATGAGAGGAAGGGAGCCTTGGTGTGGCAAAATAGAAGCAAGCTTGCAAAGCAGACAAAATATTTGTGATAGATTTTTGCAGATTACATTGTTTTGTGATCTTTAAAATCAAAATTTAGATTGAAATCTAGATTATGTTGATTGCATTTATTAGTAGATTAATCTTTTTTGAAGGAATTGAATCCACATTCACCTTAAGCATTGATAAAAGCCTGCAATCATTTCACGGGTCTTCATTTTCATGTTTTTTAGGTCTCTGTGGGACCTTAAAATCCATGCAGTTTATTTCATGCACACACTAATGCCCAGATTAAATAAATATAGGGCAAACGGATTATTTAAATCTACTTCCCACTACTGTATGCTCACAACTTCTCAAAAATCTTATTTAATGCCACTTACACAAAAATGCAAGTTTGTGCAAAACCCAGTGTCAGAACTGTGTTTTTTTAATTATCTTTTTAAATTATGAGAAATTGGTGTCCTTTGTGGCAGAAATCTCCAGAAACGGGCCATATGTGCACTAAAATTAATGCATTCCTAGACGTAAAGAATCCAATTTTATGTTTTCCTCTGTGGAAGGAGCTTAATAGGAAACCTCAAGGAGGAGCTAATCAGATATTGTCAGTCAGAAGGGGAAAAAGCGGACCCTGCCCTTTCTGATTTGGACTTCCTCTCATAAGTCACATAAAAGACCAGTGGAGGAGTGAGGTGCTGAGCTTAGAGTGTGCATATGTATGCATGAAGCCACACTGAGCCTAAGCCATTCCTTTTTTGGTGTATATGGATCAGTATTCCCGACATGAGTTGCCCCTTTGCACAATAAACAGCGATGGGGAGAAGCAGCCCCTTACAGCCTTGGAACACAGAGCCGTCTTTAGACACTGCATGAAAATAGATGGCTTTGACATTATCAGCAAAGCCAGCTTGTCTCACATGCCTGTAGTAGAGAGGACAGGCTGAGATCAACCTGTCCCCTCAATCCTCGCTGTCGCGGTGATTGAAAAGGCTGTTTTTCATCACTACTTGTATCTTTCTTTAAAAAAACAGTGCTTTTCCGCCATTATTGAGATTTGCCACCAACACAAACAGATTCAAGTGTCTCATGAATAACATTTAATTTCCAGTTTGAGCAAATCCTTAACACTAAAACTCCTATCAAAGTAGATAAATACAAAACGAGCCAATGTAGCAAGCTGTGTAACACCTTAAGACCAAGAAGGGACCAGTGGAGGATAATAATAATAAAAAAAGTAGAGACCAGTGATGGTTTGACACATGGAAAAGTGAGAGAAATAGATTTAATTATCTCCTAACAAAAGGAATGTGATGTGCCGAGCGTGAACCGTCTCTGGGGAGTTCAGCGCAGACAGCTGTGATAGATAAAGACTCGACTTCTGTTGTGTTCATAGCTAATTGATTTAATGTAGGACTGAATATTCAGAGCTTTGTCGCTAATGCAAACAATTGATAGATAAAAGTGTTCATCTCGCTGTGTGTTGACAGTCAGTGTGTTCAGTCATACCTCTCTGCTTGTGTAAATCGACAAGGCTGTCACGTACGCCCGAGATTTGACAATGGGAAGATTTCTCCGAGCTCCAAACTGAATGACACTGATTGTTTCTTTCCACTTGTTTCGTCTGGATTTTTCACACTTGTTTTTCCCCGTTTCTTTGCTACAGGTGCCGCTGCCCCCCGCAGCTCGAGGGGCCAAATTGTCAGCAGACAAGACTTAGTTTCCTTGGCAACGGCTATGCCTGGTTTCCTCCCATAAGGCCATGCTTTGATAGCCATCTTTCACTCGAGTTTATGACAGAGGAGGATGACGGACTGCTGCTCTACGCGGGTCCCTTGGCTACTCTTTTACCTGGGGACAGTGAAGACTACATGGCGATAGGTAAAAAGGAGTCTGGATAATTAACTGAGTGCCAGAGGGAGTTTGGGCTTTAAAGGCTGAAACTTAATTTTGTGTGTTTAATTACTGTGCAATAGCTAATCAGCAGCAAGTATGAGGAAAATTTTATGTTTCTGTTTACTGTCGAGGTTTATGAGCACTCAGTCAACCAAGTTACACAGCAAGAACTTAATGTGATGCTTTACAGAGAGAAGTTTAAAAAAGAAGTAAAATTATTCATGTGTTACTTAATTCATTATTACAAGACCGGATTCACGACTGTTGTTAATAGAGATTCATTTCCTGTGTTTTTTACCAGAGTGTCAGAGATGAATGGAACTCCCTAAAACCCACATGATGTTATTTAGCAAAATTGTTTTGGAGAATCTTGAAATGTGCACCTTGCTTGTGTCATGTTGGGGTTGGTATATTTTACCCACAACATGAAGAATTAGTCTCGACTCAAAAGAACAGTATAACAAAGGGTTTATTTCTTAAGGATAACAGAAGGAGCGCCACCAAAGTGGGGCAAAGTAGCTGGGTCTCGAACTGGTACTCAAATGGTGTAGCTCTGGAAAACAGATCGCAGTTAGGCTGAGAGATAGTCTGAAGCTTGGGGAGTTTGTCAGGCCAGACGCCTTACTTACAAGGACACTGTCCTTCCTTGGTCAAAGAAAACGGTTAAATGAAACAGACTTGTCCCACGTGATCGCAGCTGGCCAGAGCCCGCCCCCTGCTTATGAGCCCTGTTGATGTCCCTCCCATCATAGTAATGTTAAGTTTTAATATCGAGCCTTTTACTTTTTTAATTGTGTATATATTGGTTAAATCAAATGTGTAACTGAGTTAGTACCTGCTAGCCACCAAAGCTGCAACTACTAAGCAACTAACCAACCATCGATAACTGCTTTGGATGTAAATAAACATTTTACATATGAGCCCAATAGCTACAATTAGTTGACTTACATTTAAACTGGAAATTTGCCCTTGAAGTAGCTGCTGCCTAGCCTGGCAAGCCATCCTATATATGTGAATATATAGTCTGGCCACGAGCCATTGACGGCTCTCAGTCGTGAGGCGGGATCTACGGTTGTCTTTCAAAATGTCAGCACGCAATTGGATAGCGCTAGGACCAATCAGAGTAACGAACAACATGACGTAATCACAGCAACGGAAAAGCGGGAGGCAACTATGGCGTCTAACATCAATGATTTCTGTCGTTTTTGTATAAAAACATGTGAATATCAGGTGTACTGGGACATTGCACTACTTTGTTTGATAAAAATAAGAAGCCGCTAAGTATAGCCGACAGACTTACGCACGTTGGAGTCTAAATAATCCAATGTTGATGACAAAGCCGTTTCAAACGAGCGTGTTTCCTGCACCGCCGCCATGTTGCTTGGGTTCGCGGCTGCAGCGCTGACGTCATCGGCTACTCCCGCTCTGTGATTGGCCCACAATATAGAGCGCTGTGATTGTCCCAACCAAAACTATAGCGAGCTGTGATTGGACAGCCACAGGCAGCGAGGGTTCCTGTGAAGCATGCCTAGACCAAACTCTGCAAAGCAAGAATTTGGTCTAGTTCACTAGGCTAGCTGCTGCCGACTCCTGATCAGATCTGTTTGAAAATACCATGCTGCATTCTGGGAAATTTTTGACCAAGAGAAGGCACCAAGGCACCTCTCATGTATCCTTGCTCAATTAGCTAAACGGCTAACAAACAGAGGACAGATGCCTTGGAAGCACATGAACATTGGAACCGATTGGAACACGCTTTGGCGATTCCTGATGACGTATCTCCTAGGCAACTGGGGCGGGACCAAGGCATCAAGGCGAAGTTCCTTGAGAAACACCCTTGGTTTATGCTTGACGTGTCCGCAAGGCTCCGCGTGGCCAAATTACGTCATTCTAGCAGCCACGCCCCTCCACGTGTCCTCCTCGCGGCCCAAAGTTTCCGCACCGCGCAC
The DNA here is from genome assembly GCA_006937985.1 of Aphyosemion australe. Lineage (NCBI taxonomy): Eukaryota > Metazoa > Chordata > Actinopteri > Cyprinodontiformes > Nothobranchiidae > Aphyosemion > Aphyosemion australe. The sequence continues at coordinate 2,579,939 of SSNS01000048.1, read as the reverse complement.
CTAGGAAATCTTCTAACTACGCAGAAAAACATGGCGGACTGGCAAGAGCTCGTAGTGGCGGAGGTTCGTAAATACAAACATCTCTATGATTTGGCCCATAAAGTTTACCGTGATCAAAATATTGTTAATTATTCGTGGAGAGAAATTGCTGTCACACTCGGAAAAGACGATGAAACAGTAAAAAAATGTAAAACATCAGTGATTTCAACTTCCATTATAGTGTAGTGTTGGATGCATGCCATGGAGCCCCATGCCGCCCCCTACAGTCTGGGAGAATATTGGCTCACAGCGGAGACAAGCCGCAGAAGGTAGGAAGGAACCATAAACGCTGCAAAGTCCGACGCAAAGTCCGACGCAAAGTCCGACGCAAAGTCCGACGCAAAGTCCGACGCAAAGTCCGACGCAAAGTCCGACGCAAAGTCCGACGCAAAGTCCGACGCAAAGTCCGACGCAAAGTCCGACGCGCGTCGCATTTCTGCGTGGAATGTACATGCGTCAAGCATCAACCAAGTCTCTGTCTTAGCACTGCTCACTGCTTGGTTGAATGGGTGAAGCTCGAAGAGGGGGAGGTCTGTGGTCTGTGGTGGTGGCCCAGTGCAGGGGTGAGAACTTGAGAGGTGAAGGAGGGTTCCGGGATGGTGAGCAGTGGGAGAGCGGGATGGCTGGAGGGCTGGCAGACGTGGGCTCGAGATGAGATCCAGAGGAGTTCTTGTGGATCGAAGTAGGTTGATGTTTCGGAGTATCTGGAGGGAAGAGAGAGGTTAGGGAACTCGACAAATGATTACTAGAACTCGAAAGAGGCAAGCGATCTCTCATTTGGTGGTAAAGTGAGTAATCATCCAGCGGTGTGTAGTCGTCTGCCAGCTCCTTAAATAGTCCAATCTGGAAGATTGGAAACAGGCAGCAGCTGGAACTGCTCCGCCGCACCGCCCACCTGCAACAAATAAGCACTCCAGAGTAGTTAGTGGTGGCCACTCACCTCTGACCATGACAGTTTGAAACTCAATGAAATCAGATACTTGTTTCAGTTTAAAGCTCTAAACAGATAAATGCTCTTAACTTTTGCTTAGTAATCAAAAATATCAGTTTAGAACACCACAGCGACATCTAGTGTGTGGAGGTTGTAGTTGCAACAGCAGCTTACCTATCCATGAGAAAATTTGCCATTTCTGCGTGCATTTTGATGCCGTAAAATGTTTTATTTGGGTCCATCTGTTGTAGGCTTCACCTAAACTCACTCTGGGTTTAGATCTTTTATGGTCGCTCCTCTTCTGAGAAGGATAACGACATCTTCTGGGCTCAGAAGCAGCTGCTTGACTTGCAGAGTCCGCCATTATCCACAGTGCCAGCCTCGCTGTGCTGAGCGAACAGTGCCCTCTATTGGCTGGTAGATGTAAATATAAACCCAGTGTCGTTCCCGTCAAAATAAATATTTGATTATTTTTAATTCAAATTAAAGGAAATACTGTAGCTTCATTCTGCACACCGCTAAACGCCATGTGGAGGTATTTTTTTTAAAAATATAGCTTTTCATTAAATTGTTCCATATTCAACCTTTAAGTTGTTTTATAATAATTGTACCCGTGTTTGGGTTAAAAAAGCACTGTCCTAATCAGATCTTGAAAAAGAGATAAAGCACTCATTTACTTAACAGATAAAACTTTAAACTGCAGAGTCATTGAAACAGGCTGCCACTGTTAATCAAGTTAACCATCAAGCATAAACTATTTAAAAAGGCAAAGTTTTGACATTTTGATGGTCTGGAAAATCCAAAATGACAATGCAAAACAATCATCCCTCATCATCAATCATGAATGGGTCATGGGGCCATTTCCAGGCACTTTAAAATCATTCCTCAGTGGAAATAGCACTCAGAAGCTGCAAACTTTTAGGACGGTTGCCAATCTTTGCTAAACTGGATCTCCAAGCAAGTGTGCACAAAGGTTAGACAATGCAATACTTGGAGAAATTGCAAGCCTCATGAGCTGCATCTTAAATTTGACAGGCTTTAGATAAATGTTAAAAGTTTTTGACAGCGCAAAAAAAGTGAAACTTTGCAAGTGTGGTTTATTTGAAAGGCTGCCAGGCTGTAGTCTCCTCAAGAACGTGACAGTGTAGCTTAGGTTTGTAGCGCTGAAACTGAACAAACCATAAGACCTCTAGAATAGAAACCCAAACCTCAATAAATAGAAGCAACTTCACATGAAATAATGTCCCAAAGTTCCTTTGTTGTTTATGTGAGAGGCTGATGAAGGCAAAGAGAGCATGGCGGTTTCACTATTAGATCATCAGATGGACCTTGCTTATACCAAGTTGCTTCTGCACAATGATGTATTTGGTGTCAAAGGAGACATAAACGCCTTGTTTTAACAGCTGGGACCTGGAGGTATTTTCTTGACAGAAAGAAACCAGAATTTTCAGGTTCTAGCTTGGAAAAATGATGAAGATTGGCTAAAATTTCCTAGTTGAGTTAAAAACGAGACAAAAAAACTGACCAAACATTATAGGCTTGTGTCCTCATGAGCCCAAATAAAGCATTCAGCTTCTGAGTTGAGAATATGCAAAGTCTAAATGAAAAAGAACTTCTGAAGTGTAATGAATGCAGTGTGATTTGAATTTTAGAGTTTGGGTAAAGGTGAGGAGGTTGGTTTCTTCTAGTCGTAGAGGAAAAAGTGTTTTTACCTTGCCTTGAATCTGAATAGTTGACTAAAAAACATCTTTTTAAAATGGATACTTTGCAACTTTTTCATGTTGTTAAATAATTTTCTTGAGCCAGTATGTGCTAAAATGACCCTTTACATGGTTAATGAAAGGCCACCCAGCCCCTATCACCCCTTGCGGCCAGAATATTACGCTTGCAACTTCAGAGTTGCCGGTCCGGTCTGTTGGGACATGCCTGGTGCTGCAGTCTGCTTCCAGCATGTTTCCTGCATGTTTTAGATCATGAACACAGCTGATTTGTTTGATTTAGTGATGAACCGCTCCTGTAGACACTAATGAAGGCTGAGAAGACATTTCAGCAGTTAGATTAAGGTGTTAAAAAGACACAGCGAGGAGATAACTTTTGCTTTTGGTTCTACAAACGGACACGAGGGGGTGCTAAAAGCAAGCCAAAACTTCCTAGTCTCCCTTTAAATCCCAAGAGGCCAAAACAAAGTGCCAGGTGTGATTTTAAGCTGGAAGTGACCTCAGACACCCAAAAATATCCTCTCAAGCATATGAGTAAGGATTTTGTTTAAAGGCGTGGTTCACTGAAAACTAGGGATGTTTGATATTATCGGGCTACCATTAAAATTGGCCGACATCGGCATTAAAATTAAATATCGGAAAATATTCAGTCTTTTAATGACCCAACGTTTACACGCCATACACATATTATACATCAAACTCTTCAGCTACTTCTCCTCTCTTTCATAATGTCAAAATATGACAGATCTGAGGTAAAGTTTTTGAGATGTTTTACTTTATTTGGCACAACTCGTGAAGTAGAAATTTGCCGTGTCTTCGCAGCACGTAGCTATGTGTAGGTAGACAGCTAGCAAACCACTAAAACAAAACAAGAAACTTCACCCAAGGCTTTTCTTATCTGAAGATTTTTATAAATGTTTTATCACCCCAGCTGCAAAATACAGAAAAAGAAAAAATACATGACTTACTAATACACACATTTTAGCGTCACGGTTAGGGAGAATGAGATTCAGCTGCTGTTGGACACAAAATAAATATGGTACTTTTCTTATTACTAACTTAAATTGAAGTAGTTGTCATTTTGAAGCATGCATGATAGGAAATATGTGATGTTAGTAACCTAAAATGTTACTAAAGAGGGGGACACAGCATTCATCGGTATCGGTTTATATCGGAAATTAGGAGTCAGACAATATCGGTATATCGGATATCGGTAAAAAAACCAATATCAAGCATCCCTACTGAACACACATTTTTTAATGATTATTTCTGATTATAATCAGTCACTCTGAGTTTTTCATGCAGGCTGAACATGAAAATAGTCTCCTACACCTATCTCCTGCATTACCTTCTGATAGAAAACAGACGGTGAAACTCTAGGATTAGAAAATCCTGACAGATCTACGTCACACTGTCACTTAGCATTCATGGACTCACCCATCTTGACTCACGACGGGGAAGGCTGTTGTTGGTTTAGCGTCCAGGAAACAGCAGAGTCTGTCTCAGCTAGTAGAAGCTAACAGTTAGCATTAGCAACTCCACCACCAAGCTTGTGTTATTTGTGGAGAAAAAACATCAACATTGCAAGTCAGGAAGTTGCATTGCTGTTATCCAATCTGAGACGAGATGTCCAAACATCAGGAAATAAGACTCCAAATCCTGCCGTGTTCAGCTCAACTCTGATGTGGCATTCTGCAAGTTCCTGAAACAAGAGCATCTGAGCTTTTATCCCCTTCAAGTACGACTTACAAGGCATTCATTCCTATTAGAGACCACTGCAAATGTATTGATTAAATGAGTGAACCACACCTTTAAATTAGTCCCTTATTTGGTGGCACAATTTAATGTATTTTTTGCCAAAGTAAAGCAAATATTGTTAAATTTGTCTGATTTTAAGAACTGGTATTACAAACTCTACTGAAACACAAAAACCTAACATGTAAAGATGGCTTCCTTACCTTTTCATTATGATCTTGCATCTGAACTATAATTGGACACACCAGCATGGAGCAGTAAGTGGTGTCAGCTGGGGAAGCGATGAACTATTCCTAAGTTCCTCACAGGTCACGGTGTTCAGTAAAGTGAGCCTTTTTGCTTCCTGAGGTTTAGTCTGACTTACATGCTTGAATACTTTGTGCAGTCAAGTTCACATAAAACTACAGAAAAAGCACTAAATGAAACATCAGAAACATTTTTGCCAAAGATTACACGCAGAATGTTGTGACTTGATGGTTCATTAAATACAATGACTATTCCGTATAAGGAATGATGCACAAATTTTGAAGTAGTTTCACAGATTTTTGGTTTTTCTTCATTTTTCATGAAACTGGTTTGTCAATTGGCTTAAAAAATAGAATTTCCCATTTTAAATATTTGGCTTGCAGTTCATTTCATCAGTTTGCTATTGATCGTCTTTACATTTTATATGCAGCAGCAGGTTCAGATGTTTTCTTATATTTATGACATGGCCTGGAGGAGTTATTCTTTTATATATATACTCAGATTTATTGTTCTCTTTAAGTATGAGTGTTAATTCTGAGCTCTATGTTTCATAGAGTTGATTGGTGGGACACCCAGCCTTAAAGTCAACCACGGATCTGGAACCCTGGTTCTCCAGTTAACAAACGTCGCTGTGGCTGACAGACGCTGGCACCGCCTTGATGTGAGAAGCAACAGTAAAGTAAGAGGCGTGCATTCATGCCAAAGTGTCACATTTTCACCTTGTGTGCAGAGGAAATGTTATATTAGGAAAAAAAGTGTAAAGATCCTAGAAAGTGTCACTTGCAGCAGTGATGACCTCTCCCTTCGTTCTCCCTCAATTTACAGGAAGTGCGCTTCACTCTGGATCGATGCTCCAGTGCGATTGTGATGGAGGCAGAAGGTGTGGGATCTTGGGCGATGACAGAGGACCGCTCATCCTGTGAAATCCGAGGGGTCACACCCAACAAGGACAGGTAGGATCAATAATTAAAGGAAGGAAAACAGGTGTGACTAAGTGATTTATATAAAAACCAAGTGAGGTAAAACCAATGTTCTTCTGTTTTATAAGAGTCAGTAAGAACCAGCCCTCTGGTCAGTCTATTGTAAACAATAAAACCAGGCTGTTTTCAGTTATATGGTTTTGAATAGGCTCACATTTAGTTTTTAAAGAGCTTTCTGGAGGAATTTCTGTGATAATACAAGTCTGCCTCCCTTTGCTGCTTTCAAATGTCAATAGAAGCTTGCCCCAAAGGGAAAGTGCTGATTTTAAAAGCATCGTTTTACCACCTGGCAGTTGGAGCATTAGCAGTTTTCACAACAGCATGTTACACGGTGTTGAAAGTACAAGATGAATAAAAAAAGTGGAAAAAATGAAAAGAAAGTTTTCATTTCTTTGGAGAATTGTGAGATTTATTAGCTAAATCAAAGTAGGTTATGCAAACGGAGCTAAGTCCAGAAATAACACCAAAACAAGATCAAGATGAAAATGGAAACCAAGGATGATATGTATCAGGAGGGCTGATTAGTGCAGGGCATCAGGTGAGCTGATGAACACGTGGGACTCAGCTGTGAGTAGAGAAACTGAGAAAGTATGGCCCAGACACACATAAGCAAAAAAAAAAAACTATTGTGCAAAAATACAAGACTGCAAAAAAAATATCTGCAGAAGAAACTAAAGAAAACAAAAACATAGAAACATCCATCCATCCATCCAAGGAGGGAGGCCCGGACTTCCCTCTCCCTAACTACTTGGGCCAGCTCCTCCAGGGGAATCCCAAGGTGTTCCCTGGCCAGCTGAGAGACACAGTCCCTCCAGCGTGTCCTGGGTCTTCCTTTAGGTCTCCTCCTGGTTGAACGTGCCCGGAAAACCTCACCAGGGAGGCGTCCAGGAAGCATCCTAACTAGATGTCCAAGCCACCTCAACTGACTCCTCTCGATGTGGAGGAGCAGCAGGTCTACTCCGAGCCCCTCCCGGATGACCGAGCTTCTATCTCTAAGGGAGAGCCCAGACACCCTGCAGAGAAAACTCAAAAAAGTTTAACTTCAAAAACAACAGACGTCCCTCAATCATGACAAAAATGCAGAAAACACATGTATTTATCCTAAAACTAGAAAGTTAGATATTAAACATTGAGGATAATTCAGAATCCACAGCAGGGCAACATTCCATATAAATTATCCAACCAGAAACCAAACAGTGGATCAATGAGGACAAGTTTTATATTCTCTGGTTGAGTAGTTACCTTCCAATGATCAATGTTTAATTTGGTTTATTATGGATTGGAAGGCAGCATAAATTAACTCATCACACACTTTTAGTGATGTTTTATTTGGGGTCTGGGTCTAGAAGTATGGGTAGAATAAAAAAATAAAAAAACAACATATGCATGCAGGAAATTTTCAGTTGCTTCTCAACTAAATTTCCAGTGAAGTTAGGTTTTTAATCTTAGGGCATTTTGTTTTTATAAATATCCCCATTACTCCTTCAGCACAGAAAACAGATCAGAACATGTTATCTAAAACAGTACAGGCTGTATTATTAAAGTGAAATCAGATGGCGTTTCTGAATGTTTTCGGCTCTCGTGCTGCCAGACTGCCCTCCCTGGGGAGATAAGAAATAAAAAAAAAACGTTGATGAATTTCTCAGATATAATCCTTAAAATGCCAATTAATGTGTCTCTGTGTTTGTAGCAGCTTTTGCTTGGTTACAGCTCGGCTTGTTTACTACCACTCTGGCCTTGGCGTGCCACTCTAAGCTCATTATTATGTTGTGCAATTAAGACGCTAGAATATTAAGTTAACACTGTACAAACACCAGCACTGTTTAGCAGCTGTTCTATTACTTGTAAATATGTTTTGATTTTTTTAGAAGCCATCTCACTATCTGTCTGCACCGGGTTTCAGTTTTAGATTGATTAGTAATGCCTTTAAACAAGCTTCATGGCTTCTTGCTTTGTCCATGGACCACCACTTAATTAAGCTTTGTAGAGTTTGGCTTGATAATTTTTTTGCATAATCTTACTAACCAAATAAACAGACAAGAAATAAACAGAATTAAAAACATCCCGCTGAGGCTGTGCTTTGACTCTTGCCTTGGCAGAGGAATTATCACTTTGTGCACGCGGTTTTGAAAGTAGCGGAGGTGCTGCAGCAAATCACTTTGCAGCTTGATTGTTTTTGACAAACGTAATTTCCCCATCATGCATATTTTCAAAAATAAGAGCAAAAGAACAATAAAAAAGGTGTCACATTTGTTTTCTGTAGGTAGTGAAGGTGATGACAGCCTCAGCAAGAACTGAAGGAAACTATGAATTTTAACTTTGACAGCTTGTGTAGTGTGTATACGTGCTCTAATCCACCGGCTTGCTGTGTGTGTGTGTGTTTTTCTTTTCTATTATGGGCTGTGTTTTGAATTGTAACCTTGAGAACTGATGTGGTACCTGCTCCCTTTTCCTTCAGCTCACGTTCTTTGGTTGTTCTTCATTCTCAGGTATCTGAATGGAAGTCATGTGCTGCAGCTCGGAGGAGTCAATGAGAACATATCATATGAATATCCACAGCTGCAACACAAACACTATACTGGCTGTATACGGAACCTGCTTGTAGACAGCAAGGTAAAGGAGAAGTTCAGTACCTCCCTATGGCTGGGGGAATAGATTGCTATATTGTACCCCTTTATTTTTTTACCTGTTGGATGACAGGCCCCACAGGTGATGGAGGACTCTACTTTAATAAGAATGTAAATGCGACCTCAAGGCTGCACAGGGAAACCTGATGAATGCTGATGCTCTTCGTTCATCATTTCTCCTCCTGGTCAGATTCTCTCTGACTCTCCCTGGATGTTTCTCCATCCCCAAAATATCCTCAAACACAAAAACAGAAGCACCAACCAGGAGTCAAAACATTATCTGACATTATTTCGGTATAATTTGCTAATGCACTAATGTGGAAGTTGAATTGGAGTTTGATTAGTTGGTGTTTTTGAACATGTCTTCATTTAGCATTTTTGCATATTATAATTTGGCCTATTATGGTTTATTTCATACTAATCAGATTTAGTATGCAAAGTCAAATTAGCTGTAAATGCTGACCGAAGAGTGAAACATTGGATTTTGTGGTATGAAATAGTCATTAGCAGCACATTGTGATACGCATAATGTCCGTTTCTCCTGCAGTTAGTTGCAGGTGTCCATCTGCATTATATATGAATGCATTTGTTTTGCTGCTGTGAAGTCAATAATTTCTGTTTCCTGCTGTTGACCTTGTTGTTTGAAAAAATTTATATTATTTTAATGTTTGGTAGCACATTGTTCATATGTGTCTTATATGATTGGATAAACATGAGCCGTATATTCTGCAGATTGAACATCTGATGCTTTTAGTATGTAAATAATTATTTCAGTCGTGCATAATTGTCACTAAAGATGACAATGCTAACACAAAAAATAATATGTTGATGCATGAAAATCTATTTTTTTCTTAAAGTTGTGCAGAACTTCTGCAATTTGCTGCAATTTGCCTCAAACATTGGGAAAAACGTCTGATGGCTTTTGGGGTAAAATCACTCCATATGTCAGAAAGTTGCATACATATAGCATGGGGCAAGTTAGCGTGGCTTGTAACCAACAAGTAACATGATTTTTGTTTTGTTTTTGGAGAGGGACTCAAACTTTGGGCAAATATTAGGATTGACATGATAGGTAGATATTTATAACTGATTCATTTCAGATTTCTGTTAAAGAAATTCATACATATTTACATTCTGCTACAAATTTTGGGTTAGGGTTATGGTGAAACGCTGCAAAAATGTGGACCAGAGACTTCCGAAAAATACCCATTCATACTGTCAACTACAGATAACCATTAATCAGGATTTTATCATTTTATTGTCAAAGTTACAACGACCCACTTCAAATGGGGCTCAGCAGGCAAATGTGGGTCCAAAGCCACCGGTTTCAGACTGCTGCTCTAATGTGCCACTCCACCAACTAGCAGTTAATGGAAAGAAGTCAAATTCCAAACTATTTATTTCATAGTATAATACTCCAAAGGGGTTCGAAACCAAAGAAGTCCAGTTGCCAAAATGACTGAGAACCTTCACCAGCATATGGTATTAATACTATTTTTCATTTATTAGATCAAATACATATTTCAGGAACAAATTACATAGTGGTTCATATGAAAAACTCTTCAAAAATACATGCGTAAAATACACAGAGTTCAAATGTAGTGCAAAATTTAAATGTTTTATGCCTAAAAAGTGAGTAAAACCACTTAAGATACTTACTGAAATGATCCTTATTCATGCATGTAAGGATTAAATTACCTTGGGATTGACATGGGTTATTTATGGGTTATCTTTTTATGAAGTGTTCAATTCTACACTAAAAAAGGCCAATTAATAGATTAATTGATTGATTTAAATGTAAAAATTATGTCTATCACTCATTGTTGCTTTCACAATCAGAGCATAATTTTCTTGAAAGTAGGTTATATTTCTACACTTTTTGGACACCAACTTCCACTTTTCCTGACACAATCTCTGCTTCACATTCTAAGCAAAATATAAAAATAAACATAAAAGTGCGGTAATATAAAGACGACATAAAGAAGAAAAAGTGGAGCTTTAATCAATACAGCATACAGCCAGCCTACATCAAACTTTCCACACAGCAATTAAAACACCAAAACACATCAATATAATCAGCCAGACATATAATAAATTGCACAAGGACTTCAATAGAATCAGTGTTCACACACACACACACACACACACACACACACACACACACACACACACACACACAGGTTTCCTTCTAAATCCCCATCAGGAGAGTCTATTGACAGAATCCATTCCCCAGTTTCTTACGCTAACTTTAATCTAAATTGTTGCAGTCATTAGACGAGTTTAGAGTAATCCAGGAGGTTTTCAACCCTTTACCTGATCGTAACTCTAATCATAACTCTAAACCCTATTTTATATATATTTCTAAACCCAAGAAATTATTTGTACTTACAAGGATTTCAGTTTTGTCATTATTTTTAGATGAAGTCCTCATACGGTCCTCGAAAAGTTTTGGACCCCATTTTGATAGAAAAACATGCACGCACACACACATACACACACACTTTATGAGTGATGGACTTCAAGTTGTTTGGAAAATAGCCTTGTAACTTTTTCCAGACTGATGGGCAACTGCAAGTTCTTGACAAATTTTTGTTGTTTTACTTGATGGTTTTCATTTGCAGCCAAATGGTCTGAAAAATGTACTCTATGTTTTACTGAACATGAAGCACGGTTTCATAATGGCTTCATGTTCATTTCTGTTATAGTTATGATACAAAGCAATTCAGGAAACTAACTGGTCCCCTAGTTGATTGTGGGAGGGGCTTAACTGATTATGACATATTGCCTAAAACCTCATATGAGCTGGTGGTTTAGCTCAGTTGGTTGTGCTTGGCATTGTTTTAACACACAGTTAAATGTACCCAAGCTAAATTGCAAATTGCCTTCTTTTACAGAGATAGTCACACCTAATGATGATCAAGTGTGCTAAATTAGCAAGAACAGACTGCTGATGACCCTTTCCATTAGCCTGGCAAGCCATCCTATATATGTGAATATATAGTCTGGCCACGAACCACTGACGGCTCTCAGTCGTGAGGCGGGATCTACGGTTGTCTTTCAAACTGCACGCAATTGGATAGCGCTAGGACCAATCAGAGTAACGAACAACGTGACGTAATCACAGTGATGGAAAAGAGGGAGGCAGCAATGGCGTCTAACGTCAATGATTTCCTTCGTTTTTGTACAAAAAACACATGAATATCAGGTGTACTGGGACATTGCACTACTTTGTTTGATAAAAATAAGAAGCTGCTAAGTATATCAGACAGACTTACGCACGTTGGAGTCTAAATAATCCAATGTTGATGACAAAGCTGTTTCAAACGAACGTGGTTCCTGCGCTCCCGCCATGTTGTTTGTGTTCACGGCCGCAGCTCTGACGTCATCGGCTACTCCCGCTCTGTGATTGGCCCACAATATAGAGTGCTGTGATTGGCCCAGCGAGCTGTGATTGGACAGCCACAGCAGCGGATCGGGCTGCGAGGGTTCCAATGAAGCGTGCCTAGACCAAACTCTGCAAAGCAAGAATTTGGTCTAGTTCACTAGACTACCTTTCCATGTCTTTGCTGGGAAAACCGGTGCAGGACATTTTTTCCCACAATGTGTTTGCACAATAGTTTTATTTTTTTACTAGTTGGAGGTTGTATTAACCTTGTTAGGAGAGTGTTTTTTTATCTTAACACTAGAACTCCCAGAATTCTAACACAACCAGAATGCACGCTGGCAATGGCGTCATGGAGCAAAACGGTTCTAGTTAACTGATTATGGATCTGTAAACCTTATATGGTAAGAAAATATAATTGTAATCAAAACCTTGGAAAGACGTTTCTAAATGTTTTGCAAGGTGACTGACACAGATCCTTTCCGGGGGGAGATCATCTACCGTGTTGCTGCCAGAGTCTGTCACTTCCTACTGACCAGTTTTCATCGGCTTTCCCCTCTCCGCCCAAAGCAGCATCATTTCTAATGCTTGTTAGAAGGTTCTTCTAAAACCCATTTTAGCAGCTATTTTACACAGAATATGATCATGATCAGAATCTGAAAGTTGGTTGCTTAGCAACGGCAATGCTGTCCATCATTTACGGGGGAATATTTACCATGTAAATAATAGTCATCAGACTGATGGTATAGGAGACAAAGACAAAAACAACCATATTTATTTTTCTTTACATTATTTTATGAAAATAGTAACATGGAAATAAAGACATAAATAAGAAAGTCAGGAAGCCTGGACAACGTGAGAGCCATCTAACTTCTAATGTTAATAGTATTATGTAATAGGACACTGTTCTTTATCGGGTCACAGTCGGGTTTCTTTACTCAGAACTACCAGAACACCCAATTCAATTTCCTCCCTTCCCTGTGTCCTTTTCTCTTACATATTTTTCTCCTGTTCCTTTTCCTCCTTTTCCATTTAGTTATATGACCTTGGTTCTCCTGCTGAATCCTCCAACACTTTGCCAGGCTGCAGTCTTATTGATAACCACTGCACCAACATGGAGAAGATTTCCTCCTGTGGCAAGAGGGGCAGCTGTCACGGGGAGTGGAGCTCTTTCAGCTGCCTGTGTGAAAAAGGGTTTACAGGCCCGCAGTGTGATCAAGGTAAGCATGTGGAGTTGCTTTTCAGTGACCGTGAGGTTTTCAGACTGTTTTGCATCTGAGCCTCACGACGTGTGCAGACCAAATGGAAAACTTGCTGGTGTGGGAAGATAACCCCTCCTTGCATAAAGTGGTTTCTCACAGCTGCACACTGTTTTGCTGTAATTCCCTCGTGTATTTTTGCCAAGTGACAGCTGAAATAATTGAACAAGCCTTTTGTGTGCTTTTTTTTTTAATGATTGACAAGCAGCTCCAGAGTTCTCCTTTGATGGGCGGAGCCACGTTCAGCTCCAGCTGTTGTGGTCTCTTCCGGCGCGACAGACGAAAGTCCAGATCGGGGTTCGGACACGTTCAGCCGCAGGTGTCATCCTCAGCTTGTTGTCCCAGGAGCAGAGCGAATACCTACGCTTAGAGGTGAGTCACGGCCGGTCACTCGCCTCCACCTTGACAGCTGTGATTGTCTTATTTGTGAGCTTTAAAACGATGATTAGGCCTTGTGAATGATTGCTGGAGAAGCTTGTCAGGCGAAGAGTGAGTAATATCAGGGTTGGAGACATATGGGTGGATACTGAGGGGGCTGGTGAGTGACATATGTATGTTCTTAACAGGCTCTGTCAGTGGGTCTGCAGAATGTTGTTTTTGCAAGGATTTCCTTTAAAAAAAGAAAAGAAACCTCCTTTATTTAAGGGTATTTCTGCTTCTGGTTAATGTCAGTTTAATACAGCAAAAGTGTGAGTTTTCTCTGCAATAATCAGATCTCCACGTTTAGGCATCGTTTGTGTCAAGTGGTTTGCTCAAGGTCATGTCTGCATACATGCTGCTTGCTTTACCTCGACTTGAGCGGAAGGGTGCTTGCACAGTTTAGGTCTACTTCACTTTCCGAACCTCCGTAAAAGCATGCCAGTGCTGTCTGACACATTCCTGAGTGTTTATGAAGGCGGTGTTCCTTGTCAAAGCATTTCATCTTGTCAACCGACAGGCCAAGTGGTAACAGCACCTGGATGTAAACGACTCTGGTAGGACTGTCACTCACAGGTCACCTGTTTGCACCGAACCTGCCTCTGTTTTTGTGGATCCCACACTCCTGGCCTGTCTCTGAAGACGTCTCGTCTCTGTGCTAGTGCTTGTTATTTGTCAGACAGCATTGTTTAAAGCGCCGTCTCTTGTTCTTCTTTGGGGTTTTTGTACGCTACATGAGGAGAAACAATGGTGTCCTCTTCCCTTGTTGCAGTCCCACAGTGACAGGAAAAGGAAAAAGGCTGTAGTCTTTAATGTGCTGTGAAGCTTCTCTCTGCAGTCCTCCCTGGAACTGAATTGGTGAGCTGCATAAAGCATCTGATGTCTGTCTGCAGCCAGCGCGCTGAAACATTTTCCAGCCTTGTTGTCCCAAAGCTCGCAGAAACACTTGAGCGCAAGCCTACTGTGTTTTCCAACAACAAGCTCTAATTTAAAGGGCTGCCTCCCTGCCCTTTTTTCTTAAGGGTAGCTATGGAATAGAGTGCACACTGAATAAATAACCACACTTTCACACAGAGGTTATCAGGGGGTAGCTGGGTAGAAACAGCATGCAGCTCTCCGAGGAGTATGGTCTCTGTGTAAAGAAAACATTTATCCAATGTACTGAGAAGTTTTTTGGAAGTGGCTGGAATGCACCACACTTACAGTAAACTCCATAAAACTGTAAGAAAAGGAAAATGCAACCATCTATGATGTTTGCTTCTTGTTTTAATTTCAGTATTAAGTGTTGGTGCTGCGTCTGCAGTGATGCGGGCGTTGTACCGGTCTGTCGTGGTGAAGAGAGAGCTGAGCCGGAAGGCGAAGCTCTCGATTTACCGGTTGATCTACGTTCCTACCCTCACCTATGGTCACGAGCTTTGGGTAGTGACCGAAAAAACGAGATCGCGGATACAAGCGGCCGAAATGAGTTTTCTTCACAGGGTGGCTGGACTCTCCCTTAGAGATAGGGTGAGAAGCTCAGTCATCCGGGAGGGGCTCGGAGTAGATCCGCTGCTCCTCCACATCGAGAGGAGCCAGTTGAGGTGGCTCGGGCATCTGATTAGGATGCCTCCTGGACGCCTCCCTGGTGAGGTTTTCCGGGCACGTCCAACTGGGAGGAGACCCAAAGGGAGACCCAGGACACGCTGGAGGGACTATGTCCCTCAGCTGGCCAGGGAACGCCTTGGGATTCCCCTGGAGGAGCTGGCCCAAGTGGCTGTGGAGAGGGAAGTCTGGGCCTCTCTGCTTAGGCTGCTGCCCCCGCGACCCGACTCCGGATAAGCAGAAGAAAATGGATGGATGGATGGGTGGGTGGGTGGGTGGGTGGATGGATGGATGGATGGATGGATGGATGGATGGATGGATGGATGGATGGATGGATGGATGGATGGATGGATGGATGGATGGATGGATGGAGTGAGTCTGTGAATTAACTCTGCAGGTGTTGCTTCTCTGAGGTGCATCAATACAGTTTCCATTATTAAATTTGACATGAGGATTGAGTAGGGCTGTGCGATGTGGCCTAAAATCAATATCACGGTATATTGAGGAGTTCGCCTCGATAAATGGACGATAACTACATGTATGGGCAGTAAACAAAAGTTGTCCACTAGATGGGGCTGTCACGTGTTGAGTCACATTATCATGTGACTCGAGGTGGTACGGCTTCTTAAAGGGACATGAATGTCACCAACCTACACACTACTTGTCATTTTTTTATTACCAAATTTATTGACATGGGAAAAACTATACGGATAAAAGTCAGAAATTTCGATAATGATAAATTTTCAATTTATTGCCCAGCTCTAGGATTGAGTTGTGTGTGTTTTTGTGCACTTGAGCCCAGATGAAGTAATAGGGTAGGCACACTCTGCTTTTACTCTCTCTCTCTAAGTGTGTGTCCACCAGAAACTGCAAATTTGAGATACTTGTGCTGAGGGAAATACAGTTAATGCGAGCTGGGCTGAATGTGAATCATCTAGCTCTACTGTTTCCAATTAAGCCTTTGATATTAACAAGCTGCAGTTATTTGAGCCTGACATTGGCCAAGTCTATTGTGTTTGCTCATCCTTAACTGCTAAAGATAATTATTGTCTCATGCATACCTTGCCTAGGGGATGAATGTGCCGTGATGAGTGCAGCGCCTTCACAACACAGTTTTGCTACAAATTTGCAGAATTCATTTTTACAAGTAAAATTTTCATTCCGTGTTTTTGGTATCTACCAGGTTCCTGACAGAAAATCTTGTCTGGGTGCTCAAATTTCACAAACTCCTGCCTTGCTCAACCTTAGCTGCCTTCTCCTCACCTTGGGAGCTGGCCTACTTCCTATAATGTTGTTATGCTCAAGAGCTGTTTTTTTGCCCGTCAACAGAGCACAATATGACAGAAATTCAGCTCTGTCAGACTGTCAGTCTGCTAGGATTTGTGTCACCTCATTTTGCATTTTTTTTCTTGAAATCTACACGAAGAAAACTTGTGCTGCTGCAGCAGCTGACAAAACCGAACAGCTTGTTTTACATCAGCATTAAAGAGCCCAAAAGTAGAGTTATAACGCTGAATATTATAATGTTTTATTCTGCGTTATTTTAAATGAAGTTGCTTCTCTGTGTTTCAGATTATTCAGGGTCTGCTGGTTGTTTCCTACAACCTTGGAGATGGAGACTACAACGTCACGCTGCCCGCTCATCACCTTGATGATGGGGAGTGGCATGAGGTGGAGCTGGATCGCTATGGCAGAGAGTTTACGCTCAGATTGGACCGAGGTGGGGGGCGGCTAGAGGTGACGGCTTCACCCGGCCAAAGTCAGGAGATCATCATAGATCCCTCTGCAGTCATGCTTGGAAACTCTTTCCCCTCAGGTCACAACCACAGCTTCCTGGGTAAGTGTCTGCTTAACAAATGAGAGTGAATCTATTCACAATGCTTACAAAAACGTTTTGTTTTCCTATTTACAGTATTACTGCAAAAAGTCAGTTTTTCTGGAGGTTTTTCTGAAAAAGCTCATAAGTGAACCTTCAGTTTGATTATTATAAGGGCAACGTCTCATTTTGTACATAGTTCTTCTACAGGTTTATCCTATCTCTTTGTTAAGTGTGGGTTACACAACATCCCAACTTTAGTATCCACAAGCACCTCAACAGACTGTCTGCAGAACAATTGTTTTGCTGATTCAGCAGAACATAGATCTGCATGTTGTCTACATAAAAATGGAAATACATATTTCCAAAAAATTGACCCCAGAGGAAGCAAATAGAAAAGAGAAGTCCCAGAACAGCACCCTGAGGTACTCCACACATGAAATAGACTGGCCCCTATGTCTGTTTCTAGGAACCCATTTATTTTCAATGGCTTAATAGCGCAGTATTTCCTTTAAAAGCTATATTTTAATTAAAAAATAATCAAAGATTTATTTTGGCGGGCACAACACTGGGTTTATGTTTACATCTACCAGCCAATAGAGGGCACCATTGCAGGTTTCCAAATACAGTAAACAGTCTGTTTGGCACAGCAAGGCTGGCACTGTGGACACAGCAAGTCAAGCAGCTGCTTCTAAGACCAGAAGATGTCGTTATCCTTCTCAGAAGAGGAGCGGCTATAAAAGATCTAAAACCAGAGTGAGTTTAGGTCGTCACTGGACACGGTGCTGGCTGCTCACTTCACGTATCGTCAGCGAACCTGGCATCCGGACGGCTGGAAACCTTGTTCTATTGTTGCAACTACAACCTCCACACACTAGATGTCGCTTTGGTGTTCCATATTCCACCTTTAAAGCTACAAGGGCAAATTTGGAAAACAAATTAGCTTAATAAAATTTTTCATGCCTCTTAACAACATTTCTAACATAGTATAGCTATAAATATACTGTGGAAATAAAAAAACGAAAAAAATTAATGAAGTGGTTCTCTCGCATTTGTCTAAAAACCTCCGCCAATTAACACCTTTCGGACTGAAACAACCGCCGCACTTCTGCACTTTCCTGCACTTTCCTGCACTTCAACTTTAGGACAAACTACCAGAGTCCCAAAAAGAAAAACACCATTTGAAGTCACGGACCACAAAAGACGTTTGGACCTAGAAAACAGTGACTGGTGTTTAGCGCTATCTCGTTTCCTCTTGATATGTGGGTGTCTGGTTCAGGCAGAAGCGTCTCAGGGAAGATACCCGAGGGGAGGGGTGAGTGTTCCATGACCCTGTTTGCAATCAGAGCCTAGCTTGTAAATTTGCTAAAGCAGCTTTAACTACCTCTATCTGCTCTTGACTCAAAGAAAAGCCCAAGCCTAAATAGTCCAAAGTTGACGCCAAAGCCGTTTCAAGCGAGCTGTCGCATCATCCCGCCCACCAAACCGATAGAGCGCTCTGATTGGCATACTGTTCAGGCCAATTTCTAGGCTAGTGGTTTGACAAACTTTTCTCATAATACAACAATAAAATCTAAACTTATCTTCACACGCACATATGCAGAAAAACATTACAGTAAATATTGCAGGCATTTATTTTTTTTTACGTGCAAAGACTTAAATGAGGCACAGATGTTCCCCAAGCAGCACATAGAAGCATCTCAAGGACGACCAATTGTGATAGGATGTACACAAATCTCACTTTCAGAGTTGCAGAAAGGCTTTGAATTGTTAAATGAAGAGAATGTTTTCGTCTTTTATTTCCATTAAATCAACTATATAATCCACCACCTCGATTTTGCTTTGACTATGCGGAGCGCCTTGTGAATAGCGATGAGAAAAGAATGAATGTAATCTAATTTGATATGTTTGAAACCAAACGCAGCAAAAGTGAAGTGATTTAAAATATTTCTTCTCGGTGTTGCTTTACAAGATGAATCAGTGAGTAAATGAAGTGTCAGGTGAGAGAAGCAGTAAAGTGAAAATTGGTGCATTAATTAATTGGCTACAAAAAAAAGAGCTGCGCTCTCGACTTCACACCAATAAGAAA
The DNA here is from genome assembly GCA_006937985.1 of Aphyosemion australe. Taxonomy (NCBI): domain Eukaryota; kingdom Metazoa; phylum Chordata; class Actinopteri; order Cyprinodontiformes; family Nothobranchiidae; genus Aphyosemion; species Aphyosemion australe. The sequence continues at coordinate 2,561,099 of SSNS01000048.1, read as the reverse complement.
GAGTAAGTGAGTGGCACCGGTAAGTATTTACATGTTGTTAGACCTCATGGTTCCCACAGAGTAAACTAACCAGCAGGAAAAATATCCAGAAAAAAAAAATCCATGCTGACAGCCTAGCCTGGGGCTGTTTGTATGTTTGGCTGTGTGGGAGCGTTGGTCTGCAGGTGTGTCAGCAAGTCTATGAGCATTAATGCATGTGTGACTGCATATTCGAGTTTACACCCCTGCTGTTGTGTAAATGTGTGTCTATAAAAGATTTTGCCCCAGGACTAGTGTCTCTTTTCTCTCTCTTTCTCCTGTTTTCACCAGGCTGTTTGCGTGACGTGAGGCTTAACGAACGCCCCATCTCTCTGGATCAGGAGCAGCATTCAGGGGGGATTCAGGTGGTCACGTCACAGGGCGTCTCTGTCGGCTGCTCCTCAGATGCTTGCAGAAAACATCACTGCTCCCCTCCCTTGGTGTGCGTGGACCTCTGGAGACAACATGAGTGCAGGTGCTGTAAATATGCAGGACAAACAACCCAACGTTTTAAAGCGGCCTTAAAGTGTGCAGGCACGTTTTGTACATATTTACATGCTCATCCCTGGTGAACAAGGGAACAAGGGATGCATAGAATGTTCTTACTTACTATAAAATTAGTATTGCCAGCACACTTCCCAAACTTGTACTAAAAGTGTAAGATTTTCTTCTTTGCAAAGGGAAAAACTTGATGCTTTACTTTTAAATTAAAGAACACAATTTCACCAATATGTTGCTATATTGATTTACAATTTAGCCCATATTTTCAGATATTTAGATAAAAAAATATACTAATTAACCAGAGGGTGGCACTGTTATTAAAAGTCAAATAAATATCTGAGGGCATCCCAACCTTTTCAGATTTTGACCCTTAAAACAAATTTGCAGAGATTTGAGAACCCAACTATTGATAAAATATATATATATATAGGTTGTATGTGCTTAATACTGGCAATCTGTCAATTAGCTTAAATCTAAAGACCCCCAAATAATGTTAAAATTCAAAGTGGGGTCCCTACTTTAACTAAAGAGGCACGTTATTTTATTTTAACAGTTGTACCACTAGTGGTATTCCCATCAAGTGTTACTCAGGAGAAATTCTGACATCTATTTAAATGATAATTAATGAGCTAATTAACCATCATTAACTGTGATATCATTTAAAAACCTAAAAATCCAAAAGGCAGAGCACTCAGGAAAAATACATTTCTCTTCAAACGTTAAAGTGCAATGGAGAACGTTTTGAGACGAACTTAAGTGGGTGATGGTCTACTAGGGTACTTAAGCACTGAGGCCTCTATAGCAGCTGCTTGCACAAAAAGGCATAAAAAAGTCAGGAAATTTGATTCAGATTACCTCAAGTTTGTTTTATTTGTTGTGGAGCAAACGATGATAGCTCAAGATGGTTACAAGTTTTAAGTTTTGCTGTTAATCAAAGCATTTTTAGAAATTTTTGTCAGAATTATGCTGGACTTACGCCTAAGGATTTTCACGGTCTCAGACTAAAGACTGGCGGTCTTTAGGAATCTCATCGTCTCGATCGTTAAATTTAATGTGATAATCTGCTGTGGGCGACCCGATTTAAGCCAGTCTTTCTCTAGTCTTTCACTTCCAGCATGCTAGATATTGTCTCTAGTCGTAGTGACGTACAACAATCAACAACCAATAAAATACGTTCTCACAGCGGAACCAGGAAGCTCCGTCAGTCATAACAACACAAACATGTCTACAGACGCTGAAATAAGAGCTCCAAGCAGGCGAAAGTGGACCGTGGAGAGAGAGGAGCGCTTGGTCGAGCTCTGGGCAGAGCAGCCGTGTCTTTTTGACGTAAACTGCCATTCATACCACGACAGGGTGGAGAACGGAAAGAAGTGCCCATATTCTCTGACGTTTTCTCTTCTGTTTCTTTTCTCGCTAAACGACTGCAGTGGCAAAAGCCAGTAGCTAAAAGCTGCTTCTCCTCCATTTCAAACTTCTGCAGAGCATTAGCGGGAATAAAATGCTAAAATAATCTAGTTGTAGTCTTGTAGTGTTCCTACAAGATTCAGCGTTTAGTCTGAGACTAGTCTAGGACTACAAACTGTCTTTAGATGTGAGCTTGAAATCTTTTGGAGTCTTTTCAAAATCTTTTCAAAGTCTGTAGGTGTAAGCCCAGCATTAAAGGGATACTATGCATTCTTTGCTTGCATTCAGCACCCCCTAGTGTCCATTAGTGAAAGCAAAAGTGAAACTTATCTCCTCGCTGTGCGTTCGTCTTTTTATCACCTTAATCTAACAGCTGAAATGTCTCCTCAGCCTTCATTAGTGTCTGCAGGAGCGGTTCATCACTAAATCAGACAAATCAGCTGTGTTCATGATCTAAAACATGCAGGAAACATGCTGGAAGCAGACTGCAGCACCAGGCATGTCAGCTCCACTTTACTAAGTCTAACAGAGATCAGACCGGCACTCTGAAATTGCAAGTGCGGTATTCTGGCCACAGAGGGCGATGGGGGTCTGAGTGACATTTCATTAACCCTGTAAAGGGTCATTTTAGCACAAACTGGCTCAAGAACATTATTCAAAAGTATGAAAAAGTTGCATAGTATGGCTTTAAGGGACACATAGTGGACCTTGGGTTCAGTGTGATATATCAGCCATTATTTGCAGCATCCATTGGTCAATTGGGTTGTTTCAGGGACCTAAACTTATGATAAAATAATGCTTTAAGGTTGTGGTTAGAAATACAAGTAAAACGTCAGACGTATGATTTGTTTAAAGAAGTTCAGTACAAACTTGCAGTTCTGCTTTTTATTTTGGTCCTTGGAGAGTTTATTGTTTTCTGAAGTTTAAGAACCGGTGATCATACCCTTGAAGTTTTTTTATTCCCACATAAATTCAGATTCCGTTAGAGTCCCAGGAAGCCACGAACCAGCAAACTTCTGTCATCAACAATATGCTTTCTGTTCTCCCCCAGCAACAAAGTGTGTGAACAGAATACATCGATGTATTTTTACAGTTTCGGGTTTTTTATTATCACATTTTCCTCTATGAATAAAAAAGCAATAACAGCAATAGCCGTAATGGCGATAATAAATCAAACACGTAGGAATAAAACCAGAGAAAAGGGAGTTTGTGCTTCATCAAATGTGATAATTTTATGTGAGTTTTCCTCATTTAAGCTGATGTAGAAAGAGCCAACAGATGGCAGCGAGGCGGTGTTGTGATGTTGTGTCAGCCGGAGAGTGGCGCACACCAACAAAGACTGTCAGAGTTCTGAGTGACCCTTTAAACTCGGTGGGACCGCTACCTCTCTTTGCTGTGATATCAGCACTCCAGAACCAGTGGGGACTTTTGACATCTGTATTCTGTGATTGCAGCACAGCCTCAGGATACAAAGCACTGCAAGGAGCAGGGGGCAGGCATGAGTGATATTCAGGGGATATTCTGTACAAATATACGGAGGGACTAAAACGGCAAAGCCAATCTTAACTGCTCAGTTTCATTTCTTGTTCTTTTTTTTTCACAACATTCCGTAACCTTCAACGAACACATTTTTGAATCCGATATAAGAAGCGTAACTCCTGAGGGACTCTTTTCACTCTATAGGCCTCATAAATCTTGCAGAATTCGTGAATTTTGCTATTTTTTTATGGTTTGATAGCTTCCCGAGGTTTTCTTGTCTCTGCTTTACGCTGGTTCATCTCCTCTGCACAGGTGCCCCCCAGGCCACATGACCAAAGAGAGCTCCTCAGGACGAGTGTGCATCTACACGCTGTGCGCCAGCCGGCCGTGTCGCCACGGCACATGCGTGGCCCACTCTCCGTCGCGCTACTCGTGCCACTGCAGCGAGGGCTTCCGGGGGCGGCACTGCGAGGTGGCGCTCGCCGTGTTCCGCGGCGAGGACAGCAACAGCCTCAGCCTCAGCTCCATGTTTGCCATCAGCATCTGTGTCATGGCCTTTCTAGGTAGCTATGTCGACTACGTCCTCTTCCGCCTGTGGTAACCCAACATTGTCATCTCCTCTTCCGTTTGCCGCCCTCTTTCTTTTCATTTTCTTGTTTATTTGCTGTTTTTGTCACGCTTTTATCATTGCATTATATTAGAGTTTGTTTCATCTGTAAATCTACTGTTTTATTTGTTCTCCACCCTCTTTTTTTTCCCTGTTAAGTCTGTACACAAACTCATATCTTGTTGCTGTATTGATCTCTCGAGTTGTTCCACGATGTGATTTGTCTATGGGCGGTTGGTGAGAACATGAAACAAATATTTGCAAACGGGAGGGAAGCAGCCAGCGAGGAGACAAATAGCGCGTCCTAATTTGTGATTCATAGGAAAGCTGCGGAAGTCCCTGGAGAACGAAGGGATACTCTTTATGCTTTTCCATATTTCTCATCACTTTTGTGTCTCTTTTCTCTTTCAGTGTTTCAAAAGTCAATTTCACTCTCAGCCTTAGCTTTTTTTATTGTCCGGCGTATTTTATATCTAACCATCCACTCGTTTTACCCCCTTGACGCTTGTCTTTTACACATTTCTGGATACATTTCTATTTTTCCATGTCAAGCTAAATGTTTCCCCGTTGAACACTTTTAGTCGTGTGCAGCATATGGAGCGGTCCTTAAAAAACGAGGACAGTTTTTATTATCCCCTTCATCATTTAAGGTTGTTTCCAGGCTAAGAGTTGTCATAAGTTTATTAATCTGAATCAGTCTTAAAGTTTAAAATTAGCTCAGGATGAGAGAACTCTGTGGAAACAAAGTTTTTTAAAGGTGCTGCACATCTTTCCGTCGCCACCAAAGGTGATGAGGCGGGAATGTTTCTGTCCTATTCTTGGGTTCAATGATACAAAATCACAGCTTAGTCATTATGACGTTCATCTGCAGGATTTATGGCAGAAAGGTATCAACTTAAAACTTCAAAATAAAACAAATACGGTGTTTTAAAGCGCTGGGTGTGGGCGTTGGAGGGCTCTTACTGACAAAAGTCTTCCTTTGAAGACTCTTTGGTTGACTAAAGCTGCTCTCTGACATTTGAGGGGTCACGAGTTCAGACACGTAAACTTCTAACAGCTTTTGTAGTTCAATAGCAGAACCTTCAAATCAATAATTATAAGATGAGGGTTATGTGGTCTCTGCTTTGTGCCTGTTCATAACTGAGCTGCTGTATTAGAAAGCTTTAACGCTGAGGCCTTAATGCGCAGCCTTGTTGAAGACAGTATAGATGCGGATATAGGCAACCGTTTGTACCCAGGTCTTATTGAAAAACACTCATTTTTGGTCATTTATGGGTCAAACCGAAGGTCTAAGGAGCTTTATAAAATGTTTCTGTCACGATAAGTGTTCAAAGAGAGTTTGAAGGTTCCTCTGTGGAGTTTTAAAGTAAAAAAAATGTTGGAACTTGCCTTTTTGATTATTATTATTATTACATTAAGTGTTTTGTCGCTGGTCTGATGTCACAATGATGATTAGTTAAATGGTTGGAACATATCTTTGGTCCATATTTTATAGAAGCATGCATTTAACTTAATTGGGGGGAAAAGAATGAATTAGCAAATAAGTCCACCGGAAACAATTGTTCAAAGTAAGGGGATATTTGAATAAAAGTTACAAATTATTGCTTGTATTGTTAATAATAATAATAATAATAATAATAATAATAATAATAATAATAATAATAATAATAATAATGCCTGATAATACATTGTTACCCTTGTTGTCCCAAATAAATGACAAAATGCAACAAAAAGTATATTTTTACTGCATGTCTCATAAAAAGGTCATGTTCACACTCAGTAGTTTAAAGGGAAAAAATAAATTCATAAAACAAATATTATCCAGTCTTGTTAAGGTAACTAAACACAGCATGATGACATCTGATGAGGTCAAAACACTTATTGAAGAAGGGGCAATAAAGACATTTTAAAGGTGTGGTTCACTCATTTAATCAATACATTTGCAGTGGTCTTTGGTAGGAATGAATGCCTTGCAAGCCGTACTCAGGGCAAAGAAAGCTCAGAACGTCTTGGATCAGCATCAACAGTTATGCTGCTGCAGAGTGGCAGCAGACGGCAGGATATGGAGTCTTACTTCCTGATATTTGGACGTCTCGCCTCGGATTGGATAACAGCAGCGTGACTTGACCACTGACTTGCAACATGGATGTTTTATCTCCACAAATTACACAAGCCTGGAGGAGGTTTTCTGCGTGGTGAAGTTGCTAATGCTAACGGTTAGCTTCTGCTAGTCGGGATGTTGTCTGCTAATTCAACAACAAGCCTGCATGAAAAACTCACAGTGACTGATTATAATCAGATATAATCATTAAAAAAAATTTCAGTGAATTATACCTTTAATTCCAATCTCCTATTGATGGAATATAGTTTTAAAATCCATTCGCCAGCTTAAATTGCCTTAACCTTTTCTCAGACACACAAAAAAACCCGATTATTATGTAGCATCAGTTATAAGAAAAATTTCTATCTTAAGGAAAAATCCAACTTACTTTTGTGGTAAGAAGAAATGTACAAATCCAGCCGAAAATGCAAGAGTTGCTAAAATATTTCATTTTTTTCTTAGTATTTTTTTTTCTCTGTGTCTCGAAAAAATCAAATTTTTACCTTTAAATGACAGAAGATGCCTTCTGTGTTTTTTAGGTGCTTCTTTCAAAATGTTGAACTGAAAAAAATAAATAAATAAACCAGAAGAATCTAAAATAAACCAGGAAAAATGGTGTCAGCGTCGATTCTGTAATAAAAAAGTGATCACCTAACTGATTATTCAAATGACCTGTAGACGTGAACTGATGGCACCGGCACGCTTGGATACGCAGTCAAATAAAACTGCATGGTTGATGGTTTCATAAAGGGTGTTATGATCTAATAGGATCACGATTCAATATCGGCCCACGTCTTCTGCCTGCAGGATGTTTGTCTTTTACAGCCAGATATGTTTAAAAAAAAACATGGGAGATCTATTATCACCGGTGCAACCTGAGGAAAATGGTGAACTAACTGTGTTTAATTGCACTAAAATAATTGCTTTATTTTTCTTGTTCATGGAAAGATGGAAAGACAAATGACTCACATGTTGTTGCACTCACTTCCCTGCAAAGGGCTGCATTGGTGTTTATGAGTCCTTGTGTCACATATAAAACACTTGGGAAATTCAATATACTGTCCCTGCCTATAACGGACTCGACATTCCCCCCAGGGGTGTGTGGCTAGTATTAGAACATCAGTTATTCTGACACTTGAGAGTAAAACATATAAAGTTGTCTGCAGGATTTGATAATTAATTCAGGGCTGATGAAGTGTGGCCTTGGTCTCTTTCATGGAAATTCATGAGTTCCTTGCAATGCTTAAAAAAAAAAAAGCATGCAGTCCATTTGGAGCGGCTTGTCCACTGTTGCAGATGGGATATTTAAATTCAGAGCACAAAGTTCTCACCTCACCAAGAATCACTGCTTAATAATGTAATTCAGATCAGAGCCAGCCCTCGTTGGAGAGTATAATTACGTTTTTACACCTTGGAAAAATAATGAAACAACCACAATTTTTCACTTTAGACAACAGGAGAGTCGGCTGCGTGTGGAGGGAGGTTAGCTGGGTTTTAGTTTGAAGACCAGCTGGTTTAACAGGCTGAACGGTAGTTGTTTAATGATGATCCTCACGACCACAAGAACCGCCGCTGCAAATGCAAACTCATTGCACCGAGCGAGTCTGCCGGCTGGGTGCTGGATTAAAGAGCCACTCTTACTCTGCCTCAACATGCATTAAAAGTTAAAATGATCATCCATTATTAAGTTTTACATACGCCATTGCGGCCTGACCGGTGCGAGCCGAGCGCCTGCTATTGACAGAACCAGATGATCATTAGTTCAGCATCAAATCTGACTCTCCGGTTCTGACGGAGAGGAGGAATTAGCCGCCCATCTGGGCTTCGGATCCTCAACGCTTGTGTAAAGTGCCTTGTCTTTTTTTTTCTGAAACATGTATAAATAAATCATTTTTCCAACTCATCCTCATCTCTCACCTGTCTCATTTCCATCTGCATTGGTTTTCTTTTCTCCCTTTCATCTGTTCCACCGCTCGTTTTGTTTCTCATTAAGCTTGGACTAGAGGTGCGGTGAAGTAGGTTAGAGTTTACTTCTCACTCATTCCTAATGCAGTCCAGCCGGGCTAACATCATAATACACCGATCCTAGTCGCTGTTAGAGGAGGGAGAGGCAGCGCTATGGACTGATGAATGACTGAGATGTTTCACCCTGTAGGATATCGATCTCCTTGGAATGCTGCTACACTTTTCACTAGTTGCCACAGGTGCTGTGTGTTTACCTGCGGTTAGTTTAGATTTTGCAGCTGAGGGGTTCATGATTCAGCTCCCATATCGAACCTCTCCCCTAAAGTGATGTGTGTTATATCAGCTCAGGTGATGTTGAGAGATGAGTTGAGCTCAGGCCTGCAGGCATCACCTGAGAGCAGGGCCGTTTCAAGGCATTTGGGGGCCCCCCTTCGTCAAAATGCACCTATAAATCGACCCCCCCACCACCACCACCCCCCACAAGACAGCCACAGCATGGACACACTGTTTATGATTGCACTAACTTTTTATGAAGCAAATACCTTTGGTACAGTGCAAATTGTTTTCATATCTTGCATAATGCTGCATGTATGGTAATGTTTACATTTGCAAAAAACCTTCCACCACCACATAGCAACAAACATATAAAGAAAGTGCAAAGTCTAATTAAATATAAAATGCAATACGTGTGATTTTCTCACCTATGGTGACGAGCTTTGGGTAGTGACCGAAAGAACGAGATTGCGGATACAAGCGGCCGAAATGAGTTTTCTTCACAGGGTGTCTGGGCTCTCCCTTAGAGATAGGGTGAGGAGCTCGGTCATCCAGGAGGGGCTTGGAGTAGACCCGCTGCTCCTCCACATTGAGAGGAGCCAGTTGAGGTGGCTCGGGCATCTGGTTAGGATGCCTCCTGGATGCCTCCCTGGTGAGGTTTTCCGGGCACGTCCAACCAGGAGGAGACCCAAAGGAAGACCCAGGACACACTGGAGGGACTATGTCTCTCGTCTGGCCAGGGAACGCCTTGGGATTCCCCCGGAGGAGCTGGCCCAAGTGACTGGGGAGAGGGAGGTCTGGGCCTCTCTGCTTAGGCTGCTGCCCCCACGACCCGACTCCGGATAAGCGGAAGAAAATGGACGGACGGACGGACGGACGGATGGATGGAGATGTGATTTGCACTGGTCCTTTTGTCACAGTTTGACAGTGCATGCTATCAGTTAAAAGCCATTGTACAGAATTATCAGTCATAAATATCAAGCTTGTACCTTGTGCAGACTCAAATTGTGTTAATGCTGAGGCCATGGTACCACTGGAGGTAGTTTCTTCCTCAACATCTCCCCCAGCAGTCTGGGGCCCCTAACCAGCTCGGGGAAATTGCCTTGTTTGCCTGCCCTGTTGCTATGGCCCTGCCTGAAAGCAGGTAAACCTGGAGGGGGGAGGGCATCTGGTTGGCGCCCTTATCAAGATTCTGGTGTTTGCTCCAAGGTTACTCAGGCGCAACAGTGTAGGAGCGGGGTCAGCTGATCAATACACTCTCCCCTCTACCCCATACAGAAGACAAGCCAGCTGGGGATTTTGGAGGAATGCTTCAAATATATATTTTTTTCTGTCTGAAATAAGAAATAAAAGTGCAGCAGCTGAGGAGCTTAACTCCAGCGAGTAAAAAGCAATGATTTTTAATTGAGATAAGGATTTTTTTTTTCTGTTGGAGATTACTTCTCTGGGAGTTGTTGTTTTTTTTCTGCTTGCGTGACCACCAAAGAGTCGTGGGTGCATTATTCTCTTTCGAAGCAATTACTTTAAAAATCCAGACTAATGTCATTACCGCGCATTTCTCAGAAGATTTTCAATTACACCGGTACTTAGCTCGCACCATGTAAACTACTCTGGGTGAAATGGATCCCATCTTGTGAGCGAAATAAAAGCTGAGGCCAGAAGAAGCCAGGGAGACGCAGGAACAGCGAGGGGGCTTAATGAGTGAGCTGGAGGAGGAGGAAGTACGCGGGGAGGTTTCCGGCGTGCAAGAGGCAAACAAAAATACAGAGATTACAGAGGAAGTGACAACCGGTAAAAACAGATAGTGAGGAGCAGAAAATGAGCAAGAAGGATGGCAGACGGGATAAAACTGTTGGTTGAGATTAATGGATTTTAAAGGTCAGTCCAGCATGTTGTATAATTCAGCACACAATAGCCGTGATTGATGCTTTAGGACCTTTCCTGTTCGGCTTCCGCAGTATTCCTCTCTGAGTTTTAGCCGAGCCACTGAGGCTTTGAGTTTAAGCTGGGAGGAGTACAAATTGTTTTAATAGGTTTCTGAGGAACTGTAGTCTTTGATAAGACGGGAAACAGAGAGGCAACATCAAAGGGAATAGGTGGAAAGGTGGTGCCTCCGTTTCCACGTATGCTCCATTAGAAACTCTTTACTGTCCTCTCACTGAAGTTTGCAGGCCCTTTGGGACGCATCATTACTACGGTTTTCATTTTTCTTATTCATCATATGCTATTCACTTCAAATAATGTTCGTTTTTTATTGCTTTTCATGAAAAAAATGAATTTATTCTTTTAGTTATGCCAGCGGGGTGTTTACTCTCCGCTCCCATTTCATTTGCACCCAAAGACATGTTTTTCTGCTCAGAATCTCAGTTTAATTACGTGAGAGTGCTCCCTGCTGTGCTAACACGCTCTCTGGCACCCCTCAGTGTTGATGCTGGGGCTGTTTCTCTACTCCTGCTGGAGGAGACACAAGGGCCTCAAGGAGGGTGTCTACCACGTGTCTGCACACCACGGCGAGTGGGAGGACATCCGAGAAAACGTGCTCAACTACGACGAGGAAGGTGGAGGGGAACAGGACCAGGTGAGACGCACGCGCCTCTTTAAACATGCTGAAATGAGTTTAAAATGCACTTTATTCTGAAACTTTTACAAGCAATATACAAATGAGAGTTTAATTAAAGGGGACATATAATGCAAAATTCACCTTTTGCATCCTTTTGTGCTGCCGTGTGGGTCTTTACTGCCGCTATAAACACTCCAAACGTTAAAAGAAATGTCCATCTGATTTGTGTCAGTGTTTAGTTTTAGGAATTGTGTGTCTAAAACAAGCCATTTCTAAAAGTCCCCGTTTGTGATGTCACAAATGGGGAAGTAAAATAGTTCCACCTCTCACGTTCAAGCGAGAGATGCTGCTGGAGAAGCAGCGGCTCTACCCTAAGCCCCTCCCTAATATCGGAGCTTCTCAACATAAAGCAGCTTGAGCGGGGGTCGGGTGGGCGTGGCCAGCCCTGAAACGGCTCATTCTGGAAGGTACTGAAAATGTCAAGAATAAACCTGCTGAAATCGCTTCATGTGAGAGGGATTTAATCCAAATAACTTCATGAACACGTTTAATATCGACTATAGAACTATTACAACTTAAAAAAAAGTCATAATATGTCCCCTCTAAGCCAGCATTAAAATGTGACAGGAAAATGTTTGTTGGTGCTGTGAAATGATAACTAAATACCAGTTCCCTGGAGACGTCCCATTGTGAGTCGATTAGGTGAAATCTAGCAAAAAGTAAATTCCAGTAGCTGTGAAGGTTTGTGCTTTAATGGGGTTGGTAAGAGCAGAACACCCTCCCTGCAATCAGATAATTAATTACTTGGCTGATCAAAGGTGCTGTTGTTGCCAAACTCTGTTCCGGTGCAGCGGCTTCTCGTCTTAGTCAACAGACGAGTTCCAGGCTCATTGGCTTTCAGAGCCATGAGCCGAGCTGCACTGCTCACATTGTTGTGTTGTTTATTATCTTATAAATTCTGAAAAAGGAAAACTTCTTTTCTTTTTGTGCTTCCTTTTAATTTCCTGCTTTTCTGTGTGCAGAACGCCTTCAACATGGTGGAGCTGCAGCGCTCCCTTCAGCCCAGCCCTGCACAGTCCCTCCGCTACAGCTATCCGCAAAACACCAACTCCTACCCACAGACTAAGCTTCCTCAGGACAACAACAAAAAGGGTTTGTCCAACGGAAATGGCAGCGCAGCCATCGCCCTGCGTCTCGCCATCCCTCCATCAGAGGCAGAAGCCTTATCCTCACCTCTGACCTTCCGCCGCTCTCAGAGAGCCTTCTCCTTCTCCAGCCAAGACTTGGCTCGTTACCTTTGTGAAGTCATGAGGGACACAGAGCACGCGGAGGAGCTCGGCACCATGACCACACCTCGCCGTCCCTCCAGGAAGGAGCGCAGCCTTGCCTCGGTGCACTCGCTCAGCTCGCTCAATGCATCTCAGGGTTCAGAAGTCAGGCTCCACGCTGCCCAGATAACCCGGATGGACACGTTCAAGGCCCTCCGAGCCGTGGTGTGTGATTTAAGAGGAGACTCGAAAGCTCCAGAAGGCCAGAGGGACAAACTTAAAGAGAGCAGAGGGCAGCTGCACTGCGAGAAGAACGTGTGAGGCTGCACTCTATAAGACTGAACTGCAGGTTTAAAAAAAGAAAAGCAGCATTAATCAAAAGCCGGTGGTGTAAATCCAACGGGAGGTTATTAAATGTGAAATACTTTGAGACAGAGCTCGCCCTGGGTCCGTGTGAACTCCCTTATAAGTGTACTGATGAAACTTTCAGCTCCTATGTTCTTTGATAAAAAAAGATGTTTACCAATGAATGACCAGATGTGATGTTTTGTTTACTTGACATTGCACTGTATCGTAATGAATCCACAGACAGCACTTTTCTCGGACACGCCCCGTCTCCAAACTACTTTTGTCATAAAACTCAGCCAGAGGGAGGAAAAAACCAGATTCCTGGGAGAAAACTGGATTCTTTTTTTGATGTTAATGGCTCATGAAATCATTTATGTGGCAAAAATGAATTTGTTTCATTTGTATTCTCTATTCCTTTTAAATAAATGAGTATCTTTGATAATATTTCACACTCGGTCGTGTTCAAACAGACGTGATCTTCAGAGAAACTGTTTTAGGAGTCTAAATCAACCTTCATCCTCAAATGCTCATCAGAAAATTGAGATTAAGGTTAGATTCGTCCTTAACTAGATTTAAAAACATCTTGCATGCATTCTCCAGTCTTAGGGCGACTACATCCGTGACAAACTGGGACAGTTCTGCCTGTCATATTCAGCTGTTACCAGCAGCAAGAGCTTTGGATAAGAACAAGGTCAATTTGGGGGATTAATTATTCATGTTCAGAGCCTGTAACCTCCTGACCTAAGCTGCTGAGACACTCCAGTATGAACTCAAAATGTGCTGGTCCCAGCAGGCTGCTCTACATCATATTTAATTGGGCAACATTACTGCAGTTAAACAACTGTGACACCGGAGCGAGTCTCACGAGGAGCACGCAGAGCCGCCGCCTGCAGCTGATGGTCTTGATGTCTGCTTCTGGCTTGTCTGCACACCTACATAATGCATCACGCTGAGACTTAAGAGAGACTGAGAGGAGGGTTTTAACGCCCTGTAGGTACTGAAGGAGCTTCATATTTATACATCTGTATTCATGAGTCCTGACGTGCTATTCACACGAGAGCCCGCATCCGAATGAAAGATCATCGCTGCATTAATACACCTGAACATCTTGTGTGTGTAGTTAAACCTGATCAAGCCAGGAGCTCAAAGGACAAACTTGCGTGAATCCACGCTGCCACCTACTGGCAGATGTGTGAAATTCAACAAACAGCTCATTACTCCACATTCAGTTTATCAACTCATATGAGGGATTTTTTTCACTGGGATTTTTGCATCCCTGCATCAGTATCTGTCATAAATTACAATGTGGGACAAATATTGCATTTATTAAAAAGAGTCCAAGTTCTGCGTGCATGATGAGTACTCATGCAAAATGCAAAATATGACAGCTGAAGTTTTCTTTATGCTTATAACATTTTATATTTTATGCTGTGCTGTGCTTTGTTTTTTCAATTATTTTTTTTATTAATTATTTAAAATTATTTTTATATTTATGTTTAAAGGTTATATAGAAAGTTATTATTATTATTATTATTATTATTATTATTAATAAACAGAGGAAAAACAAAATTTGACTTAAAAACAATAATAAAATCACACATAGTGATGTTTATTTTCAGATCTCAATTATAAATAATTCATAATTATAATTTTAAAGCCTTAAGATTCCATATAATTCTTTATCATTGCTCATTTATGGCCAGCAAGATGTATAATATTACTGTTTAAATGCAATTTGCTCAAGTTTAAATAATTTATACAAGAAAGGGTTAAAACGAGCATTAATAATTCCCAGTGGATGTAACTCCACTTTTAAACATTAGAGGGCACTGTAGGTCAATTTGCAATGATGGACTATTTCAAATAAATCATAAAAATCATCCTGGCAAATGATGGATGAATCTGCACAAAAATATTTAAACGTTTTTCACAAAATGGAAATATATGAGAGAGAATTTAAATATTTAACTTTGATCGTTTATTGCCAACATAAAGCTGCTTTATGTAGATTATAAATATTAAATCCACTCATGGAGTAAAGGGTTATGGATTTGACCAGATTAGAGTAGTGTTGCATCATTACTGCTAGTTCAGGTGAATCTTTTTAATTCAATTTCAGACATTTTTACTGCATAAATTTGCATAAATAGACATTTTTATGACTTGCTTTACCGTTTTGTCAAATGTTCCTGAGAGTTTTACTGACAAAACAGACCTCATTCTGAAACAGTTTCACAATTATAAGATACGTCAGAACGTTTTTGATGCAAAAGGTCACTGAATCTAGTTAACATGCTGGTTTTTACAGCGTGAAAAAAGGCAGATTCAGTTGTCAGTAGAGGAAAATAGTAAAATACATAATTTTCCATAAAAATGCACTGGCAGGAGGACAAAGACTCAAATGAAACATTGGCACTCTTAAAATTAGATTTGAGTACATGTCATTACTTTTCATCAGCATAAATGATTATATAACATGGCTGTGAAAAAGTATTCATCCATCCATCCATTTTCATCCGCCTATCCAGGGTCGGGTCGCGGGGGCAGCAGCCTAAGCAGAGAGGCCCAGACTTCCCTCTCTCCAGCCACTTGGGCCAGCTTTTCCAGGTGAATCCCAAGGCGTTCCCTGGCCAGCCAAGAGACATAGAACCTCCAGCGTGTCCTGGGTCTTCCCTTGGGTCTCCTCCCAGTTGTGCCCAGAAAACCTCACCATGGAAACGTCCAGGAGGCATTCTAACCAGATGCCCCAGCCACATCAACTGGTTCCTCTCAATGTGGAGGAGCAGCAGATCTACTCCAAGCCCCTCCCAGATGACCGAGCTTCTCACCCTATCTCTAAGGGAGAGCCCAGACACCCTGCAGAGAAAACTTATTTCAGCCGCTTGTATCCGCGATCTCATTCTTTCAGTCACTACCCAAAGCTCGTGACCATAGGTGAGGGTAGGAACGTAGATCGACCAGTAAATCAAGAGCTTCACCTTCCGGCTCAGCTCTCTCTTCACCACGACAGACCGGTACAACGCCCGCATCACTGCAGATGCAGCACCAATCCGCCTATCGATTTCGCGACCACAAGATACTTAAACTCCTCCACTTGAGGCAGGACCTCGTCCCTGACCTGGAGAAGGCATTCTACCCTTTTCCTACTCAGGATCATGTTCTTGGATTTAGAGGAGCTGATTCTCATTCCAGCTGCTTCACACTTGATTGTGAACTGTTCCAGTGAAAGCCGGAGATCACGTTCTGATGAAGCCAACAGGACCACATCATCTGCAAAAAGCAGAGACCTGATCCTTAGGTCACCAAAATGGATCTCAACACCTTGGCTGCATCTAGAAATTCTGTCCATAAAAGTTATGAACAGAATTGGTGACAAAGGGCAGCCTTGGCGGAGTCCAACTCTCACCGGTAATGAGCCCGACTCACTGCTGGGAATGCGGACCAAGCTCTGACACCAGTCATACAGGGACCTAACAGCCCATATCAAGGGGCCTGGTACTCCATACTCCCAGAGTACCCCCCACAGGGCCTCCCGATGGATGCGGTTGAACACCTTCTCCAAATCCACAAAACACATGTAGATTGGTTGGGTGAACTCTCATGCGTCCTCCAGGACCCCCCTAAGGGTATAGAGCTGGTCCAGTGTTCCACGGCCAGGATGAAAACCACATTTCTCCTCCTGAATCCGAGGTTCGACAATCCGACGGACCCTCCTCTCCAGATCCCCCGAATAGACTTTACCAGTAAGGCTCAGGAGTGTGATCCCCCTGTAGTTAGAACACACCCTGCAGTCCCCCTTTTTAAAAAGAGGGATCACCACCCAGTGCCAATCCAGTGGAACTGCCCCCGATGTCCACGCAATACTGCAGAGTCGTTTACCATTTACCAAGGGTCTTGAGAAATGAAATTATTTGGAAACTGCTTTGGATGTTGTTCTTTCTGTTTTCTGCAGAATTGGGCATGTTTTGCTTTTTGACATCGTTTAGCCTACAACCTGCTTCTATAATCATAAATGGGTGTGGCTAGTGAAACTGAACTCAGCTTTCCAAATAAGGTCAGTTGCTTTTTCACATAGAGTCATTAAATCAAATCATTTGAAAACTGTATTTTGTATTTAATCAGACTTTCTGTCTGATGCTGAATATGTTTGCTGATCTGATGCATTAAAGTGTGTCAAAAACAATACATCTCAAAGGGGGCACACACTTTTTCGCAGCAATACACATTTATTGTTCTAGAAAGTTCAGTTATTGATGGATATTTGGAATTGGAAGCCACATCTAACCCTAGAATTACCTGTTTTAAGGACATTTGTGAAAGGTTTTCATTCTAAACGACTTGGGTTCAGCTGAAGGAACCAAGCTGCTACTCTGTGCCTCTTTTTGCACTAAAGGAAATTTTCTGATGTGAAATCAGTACAGAAGGCAGGGGTGGGGGAAGGTGGCGAGGCCGAGTTTGTTAGAGGAGCAGCACCAGAACCGAGTGTTTGATGTGACAGCTGCAGATTGTAAGAATGAGGGGTGACACAGAGCTCCAGCTTCCCCGGCCCCGGCTGGTCACCCAGTCAGCCTGTCAGTCAGTCACTCTCTCAGACTCCAACTCTGTTTACTCTTGTGTTATTAACGTTTGTGTGTGTGTGACCATGTTTATCCTCAGGCAACAGATCTGGGAGAAGTGACAGTGTGGCGTGGCCCTCTGTCAGTCGCCCAGCAAAGTGGCATGCGTGTCAGCTCTCCTGACAGACGCTCTCATCCTGCTGGCCAACGATGGCGGCTGCAAATGTGGGACATGTCTTGTGACAGAGCGACACAGCCTACACGACAACTCGGCATGCAGACAGGACACGAGCAGTCGGGTTTGATGGGAAGGGGTCAGTGCAGAGAGCCGTGGCTCTCAGAGGCTGAGTGAGAGCCGCGGTGATCTCTGCACAGCTGGAGACGCTGCACCTCCGCTGCACCTCCTCTGCTCCTCCGCTGCACCTTCGCTTCACCTCGTCTCTCTCAAAGATTCCAGTTTTTACACACGAGAATCATTTTTTGCTTTTTAATCAGGGACATAAAGCTGGTTAGCATAAAAACACTGCAGTATCTAATATCTGGAAGATTGGCAGGCTGTGCTTAGAATAATACACTGATCCCTGCTTTACAGTGGAAGATTTGTGGTTTACCACACAGAGCAGAGCGAGGAGGCAGCACTCTCACATGAAAGATGGAAATCAACTATTACGGATTTTCTACTTGTGGTTGATTCTAAAAAAATATGGGTTTTGACACGGATGACCATCAGAAATCTGAAAGTGAATTTTTTTAAATGTACCAACAGAATTCTAATAATGTGAAGACCAGTATGATTCAGTCATTTCTCCTACTGAGTAAATGCAGATTTGTTTTACTTTTTGATTTTTTGCACATTTTCTATTGATGCATATTTTGTTAATGTTTTAAAAAGTTGAATAAATTAAATCAAATCCACTTGTTCAGTTCCCTCCAGTTTTTCATAAATTACTTAGAAATTTATTAGTCTACATAGGAACTATTGTTGTTATTTATTTATTTATTTATTTATTTCATTCTTGGTCACTTTTTGTACTCTTATGCTATCTGTCCTGAGCTGTCGTAGCACACAGATTTCCCCACTGTGGGATCAATAAGGTCTTATCTTAAATTGTTCTGTGTTGGTTTTGACCTTTCACATTCTCATTTTATGTATTAGTGTTCCATATATCCTGTTTTTTGTTGTTGTTTTTTTTTCCTTTTTTTACTTGTTTTATGCTCTTTGGTCTGCAGGTGAAACTTGAAAAATCTGAATGTGGTGCAAAAGTCCATTTATGTCAGTAATTCAGCTTGGACTGAGAGACCATTTAAAGGCTCAGGAACCCTTTGCAGGTGTTTTGGATTAATTAGCTGATTACAGTGTGACACATAAGTCTGGCTCCTTTCCGGTGAGAGTTGGACTCCGCCAAGGCTGCCCTTTGTCACCGATTCTGTTCATAACTTTTATGGACAGGATTTCTAGGTGCAGCCAAGGTGTTGAGGGGATCCGTTTTGGATCAGGTCTCTGCTTTTTGCAGATGAAGTGGTCCTGTTGGCTTCATCAGAACGTGATCTCCAGCTTTCACTGGAGCGGTTCACAGCTGAGTGTGAAGCAGCTGGGATGAGAATCAGCTCCTCTAAATCCGAGACCATGGTCTTGAGTAGGAAAAGGGTAGAATGCCTTCTCCAGGTCAGGGACGAGGTCCTGCCCCAAGTGGAGGAGTTTAAGTATCTTGTGGTCTTGTTCACGAGTGAGGGAAAGATGGATCAGGAGATCGATAGGTGGATTGGTGCTGTGTCTGCAGTGATGGGGGCGTTGTACCGGTCTGTCGTGGTGAAGAGAGAGCTGAGCCAGAAGGCGAAGCTCTCGATTTACCGGTTGATCTACGTTCCTACCCTTACCTATGGTCACAAGCTTTGGGTAGTGACCGAAAGAACGAGATTGCAGATACAAATGGCTGAAATTAGTTTTCTCCGCAGGGTGTCTGGACTCTCCCTTAGCGATAGGGTGAGAAGCTCAGTCATCCAGGAGGGGCTCAGAGTAGACCCGCTGCTCCTCCACATCAAGAGGATCCAGTTGAGGTGGCTCGGGCATCTGATTAGGATGCCTCCTGGACGCCTCCCTGGTGAGGTTTTCTGGGCACGTCCAACCAGGAGGAGACCTAAAGGAAGACCCAGGACACGCTGGAGGGACTATGTGTCTCGGCTGGCCAGGGAACGCCTTGGGATTCCCCTGGAGGAGCTGGCCCAAGTGGCTGGGGAGAGGGAAGTCTGGGCCTCTCTGCTTAGGCTGCTGCCCCAGTGATCTGATGCCAGATAAGCAGATGAAAATGGATGGATGGAGTGTGACACATTGAACCTAGAATATTGAACCTTTTCAGAATATTCTAATTGTCTGAGATCTTGGCTTAAACATCATAACCATCAAAATTATAAGAAATATCTGACTTTGCATGTGATGAGTTGATCTCATAAATTAGTTTCACTTTTTAAGTTGAATTACTGATGTAGATGAACTTTTGCTCCGTATTCAAGTTTTTTTAGTTTCACCTTTATTTCAGCCCCACCCCCACCCACACACACACACACACACACACACACACACACACACACACACACACCCCTCAGGTCAGTTTGCTAATTTCCTCACCTCTATTGCATTTGTCCTCATCAGGAGGACATAAACAACCTCAGAATTTCTTTGTTCCCATCTTTTCTTTTAGTGGTTGATTCAATTTACTTCACATGTATTCATTTTATTGTAATTTTTTTTACTATATTTTGGTTTAAAATAAAATGTAATTAATTTACATTTCTGTGTCTGTGCACTCAGATTGGGTCTTGTTCCCGCTCTTCATTACATGACACAGAGATCTAAACTTCCAACACACTGAGGCTTGAGGGTTTCCTCTAAAAGGGGTTCTGGCACTTGGACCGCTTTGCACTGAAAAGGACGAAAGTTGTTGTTTTTGTTTTCATTTAAATGATTGAAATGTGGCTGCAGGCTGGTGCAGCTGGTTGCAATGTTGTCTCTCAGCGAGTAGGTTGCAGGTTTGAATCCTGGCCTTTAGCATTTCTGCGTGGAGATTGCATGCTCTCTTACCATGCATGCAAGGGTGCTTGGTACTCCCACATGCATGTTTTCTTTTGGTGTGTGTGTGTGTGTGTGTGTGTGTGTGTGTGTGTGTGTGTGTGTGTGTGTGTGTGTGTGTGTGTGTGTGTGTGTGTGTGTGTGTGTGTGTGTGTGTGTGTGTGTGTGTGTGGTTTAATTGACCCTTTACTAGACTCATGTCTGATATTTCTCCCACCTCTTTGATGGGTATGAAAAGAAAATGTTATTCATTCATTTTCTTTCTAAAATCATCTTCAAACATGTAACTGCTGGATGTTTTTTAAAATCAGGAATGAATTATGAGTGATTAAAACATTTTTTTAATATAAATTTCATCCCAATTTGCAGTTTGCATCATCGGCCCACAGATGGCACTCTTTGCCACACCTGAGCTCTCACTCATCTGTGCTCACATCAAGATCCTCAGGTTTCTTTTCAGCCCCAGACCTTTGGACGCGTCCTCCCCTCTCTGTGTGGTGCTGCACTGCACTCTGGAGCAACACACAACCTCCAAGAAAACAAGTTTATCACTGACTGAATTAGGGAGCATTTAATGGCAAGATTGAGATGGATTCCCGGAGCAGTTGATTTATTGATTACTGTCCTCTGTTAAGCTGTGAATACTCAAATAGTTACCAGTCACATCCAGAAATATCCCCGCTGTGTCGCCTTTATTCTGAAAATACTTAACGGATTCTTGAATTGCAGTAAAATGCAAGAGATGACTGAAAACACGGGGCGGATTACATCACAACAACTAAATCTATGAGGTGTTCTTGCATTGAATGTGGCCATTTGTGTCTGTCAGGGATTTTGTTCATCCATCACAGAGGAAGAAGAGGGCAGAGCTGAGCAGCAGAGGAAGAGGGGGAGAAGCAGAGGGCGCCTGACAGATGGGCTTAGTGAGTGAATCATTGACAGGGGCCTGCAAACGGATGCTGGCTCCATCAATAGCTCAAAGCCCGTGTGATGAATTACTGCAGACAAACAATGCTGAGTAAGCAAATGTGTTTTTAACAAAGCCAGGTGGAAATATTAGAACTTCTATCAAAGCTTCAAACATCAGAATATTGGTGGCGTGTTTCTGTTCTGTTATCTAAAGACACAAAACGGTTTTTCCTTCATGATCTCTCTTAGATTTTCCTGTTGCTGACGTTCTTTTTTATCAAACCAACGGCAGATTCACAACATTCGTTTTGCACAAGTGTGCAAACCAAAAAGTTTTTCAAAAGTTTTAAAGACACACTTGGCAGTTTTGGCTTGTTTTTAGCACCCCCTAGTGTCTGTTAGTGAAACCAAAAGTAGAACTTATCTCCTCACTGTGCGTTCGTCTTTTTAACACCTTAATCTAACAGCTGAAATGTCTCCTCAGCCTTCATTAGTGTCTACAGGAGCGGTTCATCACTAAATCAAACAAATCAGCTGTGTTCATGATCTAAAACATGCAGGAAACATGCTGGAAGCAGACTGCAGCGTCAACAGGAGACGTCCCACCACTCTGAAGCTGCAAGTGTGGTATTCTGACCACAGAGGGTGGTGGGGGTCTGAATGGCATTTCATTCCCCTGTAAAGAGTCATTTTAGCACAAACTGGCTCAAGAAAATGAGAAAAGTTTGCATAATATGCCTTTAATGGGCTGTAAATCAACACATGGTGAATTTAAGAGTAACTGGCTGCATAAAAGCATGGACTTCAAGTAGTTTGAGCTAAAGTCAGAATTTAGAATAAATAGATAAAAACAATGCAGGTGATAAAATATTTATTATTAAAATTATTTCATCACAAAAAAAAAGAATTTAGAATAAATTTATTTTTTTGTTCTAAAAAAATCAAAAGGTTTTATTTTTGTAGGTAGATTTTTATTGATTTTTTTTTGTAAATACTTTTCCACAAAGCTCCATGTGAGTCTTGTTTTCCATCCTTCCTCCCCTATTTTTTTTTTTTATTTTATCAAGTAGGTGGAAAACAGAAGACTTTTGCACCAAAACAAAACAAAAATATGAGTTTTATAAACAAAAACGATGAGCAATACAATGTAAATCTGAAAAAAGGGACAATAATAGAACTGTAACAGCACTTTAAAACTCAACCAAGCAGGATCACACAAAGGAACAAAGAATTAAATGAAAATCGAATTAAAAACTTACTAAAGAAAGGTTTAGTAGCGTTTCACACAGAAACCACAATAACAAGAAAATAAAACATTGTCTCAAAAAAGAAAAACGTCAGACAAAAGAAAGTACAACAGAAGTATTGTGGCTTTTACGTAAATGATCAAATGTTGTGTCTCCTGAAAAAGTTCACATTTTATCATCAATTTTCCAAAATGTTACGTGAGTTACAGCTTCTCCAAACCTTTCAGCTCCACAGAATTACATTCAGCTGAAGAAAACTTACAGTTTTCAGCTGTAAAGGCCTGAATTTTTATTCTAGGAAAAACATTTTTAAAACACCTTTTCTCAAGTCTCCAGATTTCTTCTCATATTTCCACAAATGCAGCTTAGAAAATGTTAACACCTCCCTTTATACCTAAATCCTCTCCCCCATGCGTTTCCTCCTCCCCATTACCGCAGATAGAACTAACAGAACCAGGTGCTGTTGGGAACAATGGCTGGCCCACTCAGGGATCAATGCCAGGCCACTGATGGCCCCTCATTCCTTCACCAGCAGACGTGATAAATGACGCGGCCCATATGTTTCAGCAGCCCAGACTCCAGCTATCAGCCTCCTTTGTCTCCACATCTGAGGGGAGTTTGCTGTGAAAAATGCAACGCACGCTCAGTGGAAAAACAAAGCAACTTAGCCATGCACGTGTTGCTGTCGGAGACCTGGTTCCCTGTCTGAACTGCACGTTTGCTTGGATTAAAACGTAATGATGGGGATTTGTTGATTAGATGCAGAATTTTGTTGTGTATGAGACAGACTTTAGCAGCACATTTCTTCTTTCAGAAAGAAAAACAAGAACGTCTTTACTCCCTCCTCTCCCGCCTCTGTCTCCAGTCCTCTCCTTGGCAGCAGTAAATCCTGATGTCTATACAGGTAGCAGTGCTCTGGCCCCTGCCGGTTGTGTCCCAGGTGTCTTGTCAGCTGTCAGAGACGTCCGACAGCAGGCAGGGATGGCATGACCAGCGGGCCGGGCCATGTTGGACGGGTCAGCCGTCAGTGTTGTGGACAGACAGGCATGTGGCAGTGATCTCACTGTGACAGGCTGTCAGAGCCGCCAGAAAGCCACCAACCAGCTCTCACCCCCTGTCATCCCACCTGACTACAGACAGAGGGGAAGCTCTGAATTCTCATCCTGGCACCCGGACTCTGCAGCTACCTCCCCCGCCGCTTTACCTTACATCCATTGCGACTTCTAAATTCAGCAGATTTCTTTATCTGGGAGAAGCACCGGTGTGGCTCCGTAATAGTGTCGCTCTGCATTGGATATTNGTGATTAAAACATTTTTTTAATATAAATTTCATCCCAATTTGCAGTTTGCATCATCGGCCCACAGATGGCACTCTTTGCCACACCTGAGCTCTCACTCATCTGTGCTCACATCAAGATCCTCAGGTTTCTTTTCAGCCCCAGACCTTTGGACGCGTCCTCCCCTCTCTGTGTGGTGCTGCACTGCACTCTGGAGCAACACACAACCTCCAAGAAAACAAGTTTATCACTGACTGAATTAGGGAGCATTTAATGGCAAGATTGAGATGGATTCCCGGAGCAGTTGATTTATTGATTACTGTCCTCTGTTAAGCTGTGAATACTCAAATAGTTACCAGTCACATCCAGAAATATCCCCGCTGTGTCGCCTTTATTCTGAAAATACTTAACGGATTCTTGAATTGCAGTAAAATGCAAGAGATGACTGAAAACACGGGGCGGATTACATCACAACAACTAAATCTATGAGGTGTTCTTGCATTGAATGTGGCCATTTGTGTCTGTCAGGGATTTTGTTCATCCATCACAGAGGAAGAAGAGGGCAGAGCTGAGCAGCAGAGGAAGAGGGGGAGAAGCAGAGGGCGCCTGACAGATGGGCTTAGTGAGTGAATCATTGACAGGGGCCTGCAAACGGATGCTGGCTCCATCAATAGCTCAAAGCCCGTGTGATGAATTACTGCAGACAAACAATGCTGAGTAAGCAAATGTGTTTTTAACAAAGCCAGGTGGAAATATTAGAACTTCTATCAAAGCTTCAAACATCAGAATATTGGTGGCGTGTTTCTGTTCTGTTATCTAAAGACACAAAACGGTTTTTCCTTCATGATCTCTCTTAGATTTTCCTGTTGCTGACGTTCTTTTTTATCAAACCAACGGCAGATTCACAACATTCGTTTTGCACAAGTGTGCAAACCAAAAAGTTTTTCAAAAGTTTTAAAGACACACTTGGCAGTTTTGGCTTGTTTTTAGCACCCCCTAGTGTCTGTTAGTGAAACCAAAAGTAGAACTTATCTCCTCACTGTGCGTTCGTCTTTTTAACACCTTAATCTAACAGCTGAAATGTCTCCTCAGCCTTCATTAGTGTCTACAGGAGCGGTTCATCACTAAATCAAACAAATCAGCTGTGTTCATGATCTAAAACATGCAGGAAACATGCTGGAAGCAGACTGCAGCGTCAACAGGAGACGTCCCACCACTCTGAAGCTGCAAGTGTGGTATTCTGACCACAGAGGGTGGTGGGGGTCTGAATGGCATTTCATTCCCCTGTAAAGAGTCATTTTAGCACAAACTGGCTCAAGAAAATGAGAAAAGTTTGCATAATATGCCTTTAATGGGCTGTAAATCAACACATGGTGAATTTAAGAGTAACTGGCTGCATAAAAGCATGGACTTCAAGTAGTTTGAGCTAAAGTCAGAATTTAGAATAAATAGATAAAAACAATGCAGGTGATAAAATATTTATTATTAAAATTATTTCATCACAAAAAAAAAGAATTTAGAATAAATTTATTTTTTTGTTCTAAAAAAATCAAAAGGTTTTATTTTTGTAGGTAGATTTTTATTGATTTTTTTTTGTAAATACTTTTCCACAAAGCTCCATGTGAGTCTTGTTTTCCATCCTTCCTCCCCTATTTTTTTTTTTTATTTTATCAAGTAGGTGGAAAACAGAAGACTTTTGCACCAAAACAAAACAAAAATATGAGTTTTATAAACAAAAACGATGAGCAATACAATGTAAATCTGAAAAAAGGGACAATAATAGAACTGTAACAGCACTTTAAAACTCAACCAAGCAGGATCACACAAAGGAACAAAGAATTAAATGAAAATCGAATTAAAAACTTACTAAAGAAAGGTTTAGTAGCGTTTCACACAGAAACCACAATAACAAGAAAATAAAACATTGTCTCAAAAAAGAAAAACGTCAGACAAAAGAAAGTACAACAGAAGTATTGTGGCTTTTACGTAAATGATCAAATGTTGTGTCTCCTGAAAAAGTTCACATTTTATCATCAATTTTCCAAAATGTTACGTGAGTTACAGCTTCTCCAAACCTTTCAGCTCCACAGAATTACATTCAGCTGAAGAAAACTTACAGTTTTCAGCTGTAAAGGCCTGAATTTTTATTCTAGGAAAAACATTTTTAAAACACCTTTTCTCAAGTCTCCAGATTTCTTCTCATATTTCCACAAATGCAGCTTAGAAAATGTTAACACCTCCCTTTATACCTAAATCCTCTCCCCCATGCGTTTCCTCCTCCCCATTACCGCAGATAGAACTAACAGAACCAGGTGCTGTTGGGAACAATGGCTGGCCCACTCAGGGATCAATGCCAGGCCACTGATGGCCCCTCATTCCTTCACCAGCAGACGTGATAAATGACGCGGCCCATATGTTTCAGCAGCCCAGACTCCAGCTATCAGCCTCCTTTGTCTCCACATCTGAGGGGAGTTTGCTGTGAAAAATGCAACGCACGCTCAGTGGAAAAACAAAGCAACTTAGCCATGCACGTGTTGCTGTCGGAGACCTGGTTCCCTGTCTGAACTGCACGTTTGCTTGGATTAAAACGTAATGATGGGGATTTGTTGATTAGATGCAGAATTTTGTTGTGTATGAGACAGACTTTAGCAGCACATTTCTTCTTTCAGAAAGAAAAACAAGAACGTCTTTACTCCCTCCTCTCCCGCCTCTGTCTCCAGTCCTCTCCTTGGCAGCAGTAAATCCTGATGTCTATACAGGTAGCAGTGCTCTGGCCCCTGCCGGTTGTGTCCCAGGTGTCTTGTCAGCTGTCAGAGACGTCCGACAGCAGGCAGGGATGGCATGACCAGCGGGCCGGGCCATGTTGGACGGGTCAGCCGTCAGTGTTGTGGACAGACAGGCATGTGGCAGTGATCTCACTGTGACAGGCTGTCAGAGCCGCCAGAAAGCCACCAACCAGCTCTCACCCCCTGTCATCCCACCTGACTACAGACAGAGGGGAAGCTCTGAATTCTCATCCTGGCACCCGGACTCTGCAGCTACCTCCCCCGCCGCTTTACCTTACATCCATTGCGACTTCTAAATTCAGCAGATTTCTTTATCTGGGAGAAGCACCGGTGTGGCTCCGTAATAGTGTCGCTCTGCATTGGATATTCTAATTGAATGTTTGCTGCAAGGATGATTCAGTTCAAGCTCTTTTACCTGCCTCACCTCTCGAAAATGTATACCTGCAGGGCATACACACACACAGAAATTTAAGTACAGAATTGTACCTTTAGGGGTACAATAGCTTGTCACTGGGGTGGTACCCTCAAAGGTACCATTTTGTACCTTTAACTGGGGGTAAAAATTTGTACNGTGTTTTTTTTTTGTGTGTGTGTGTGTGTGTGTGTGTGTGTGTGTGTGTGTGTGTGTGTGTGTGTGTGTGTGTGTGTGTGTGTGTGTGGTTTAATTGACCCTTTACTAGACTCATGTCTGATATTTCTCCCACCTCTTTGATGGGTATGAAAAGAAAATGTTATTCATTCATTTTCTTTCTAAAATCATCTTCAAACATGTAACTGCTGGATGTTTTTTAAAATCAGGAATGAATTATGAGAGAAGCAGGCGAGTCCCACACAAGAACGAGATGCAAACCTGTCAAATGACATAATTGCCATTTTATGTAGCGTGAGACACATCCGCAGCTTGGAATCCTTTCACCAGATGGGAGTTTATACTTGTGTGCATGTTTACCTCCAAACCGCTCTCAGCTCCCCGTTTTGTCTGTCTGACAAGTGACATTTGGAGCGGTTGAGGAGATGTATGTGCCATTTGTTTCCATGGCAGGGTCAGACTATGTTACATGACCTGCAGGACACAGAGAGATAGAGAAAAGATACTAATCTTATGCAGGGATCAATACGGCACAGAGAGGAGCTGATAATTGACCACTGTCAATCAATCAGGTCTGTGTTTGTGCAGCAATAAAAAATGTCTTTGTTAGGAGAGGCAGGAAACAGACCTCTGCTGAGTACAAGCAGCAATGCGGCACAGAATGGTGCAAAGAAAAACATGTTTTGTGACCTGAACCATGGAAATGTTCATGCTGTTATCATATTTTATTAGATTTTATTATAATGTGCTACAATTGCTGTAATGAATGCTGTATTTTCTTCAGTCGCAGGATAGATTTTTCTGGCTTTGTGCTTTTGTTCTTTCTTCTCTTTGTGTTCATTGCAACTTTTTGTATATTAAAGCAGGGAATTTAATGAAATGTAAGATTTAAGGTGATCTGTTGTTTTTATTTGACAACTTCCTATGAAATAATTCTTTTAAAAAAAGAAGTTCTTTTTTACGATTCTTTGTTTTTAGGTTAGGGTTAGTGTTTGGGTTAGTTCTCTGAGAAATTTTCTAATTTACACAAGAGCTGTAAAATGAATCTGAAGTCAAATTTAATCGTTCTCTAATCAATATTTTGATGCTTTGATTCCATTTGTCTCACTGACAAAAGGTCTTTAGGATTGGATCAACACGGCACACAAGGATTACTTTGTTTGCGTAAAAAATAGTAATAATGATCCTGCCTGAACATTTGTATTGTGAAGTGCTTCCAGAGTAATTCGACCAATATAGATTTTTTCAATAGCCATTATTTCAGGACCTATTCATGATGGAAACGTGTTGTAGAATTCAAACGGTTAACTTAAAGGAATATTTAACGTATTGTTTCCGTTAGCTGAAGTTAATGTGCTTCGCTAAATAAATGTCTTTAAGTAATCAGAAGCATGAAAGCTACAATAAAAGAGGGTTTGGGAGGGAAATATTTTTGTTTTAAATATTTAAAGTATTGCATTTTTACATATCTTTGGATTATTCAGTCTGCAGCATAATTCAGAATTCCAAGATAAACAAATAAAAATAAAAACATCCTTTAAAGCAACAAGTAACTACTAATTTTAGATAATAAAAGCACGCTGAGTTAAAGCTGCAATGGAAAATTTGGAAAACACATTAGCTTAAAACATTTTTTTCATGCCTCTTAACTGTCAGGATCTGGCTAAGGACTAGACGAAACAGATACAAGTGTGAGTTGGATGTGGCGTGTTGTATGACACAAGCGCGGAGTGAACTGACACTGGGTTTGAACAGACATGCAAATTAATATAGGAAGCCGCGGCACGCAGCTCGAATGGAAACGAGAGTGCGTGCGGTTCCAGAATAAAGAGAGCGACTTACTGGTAGTCAACAGGACTGGTACAGACAGACTGGACTGGAACTGGAAGAGCTCTGGAAATGACTCTGGAAGCGATTGGAATGCTGATTGAACCGGATCGCCGAAGCGATGACTGAGCCCCGAGCAAGAGTCCCCACTTCCTCATATAGTCCCGCGGTGGTGACGTCGGCATGATGGGTAGTGGAATCCTGAAGCTGGGAATGACTGGGGTGATGCAGGCTGGTTAACTGAAAGTCTGGGTCAGGTTCGCATCTGAAGTGGAGGAGTTCTGGGGTGCTCAGGCTTGAAGTGGGTGTCGGGGAGCCAGGATGATATTAACAACGTTTTAACATAGTATAGCTATAAATATAGCTATACTATAAAGAAAAATATAGTGGCTCTCTCGCATTTGTCTAAAAACCTCTGACAGGAACACGTTTTGGACGGAAATCAACCATTCGGTTGTTGGTCTCGCTGAACCGCCTAGACGTTCGACGAGACAAACTACCAGAGTCCCAAAAGAAAAACACCATTTGAAGTCACGGACAACAAAAGATATTTGGATCTAGAAAACGGCAACTGGTGTTTAGCGCTATCTCCGACAGAAGCGTCTCAGGGAAGATATCCGAGGGGAGGTGTGAGTGTTCCGTGACCGTGTTTGAGTTCAAAACCTAGCTCGTTTGCAGATTTAAAATAAAGGACACATATGGCAAAATAGAAACACTGATTTCTTCATATCCTTGATTATTTTTATTAGTGAGAATAAAATAATAGACAAAAAATAATTGTTTTGATGAAAACATTTAATTACAGCTGGATTCTTACACTGCCTAGCAGAGAGTTTCACTTTAATTCTCCAATTGTTTAAAAATATTCTGCTTATAATCACAACAGCATTTCTTGTTCAATAATGAGAATCTGAGAGTGTGTGGTGTGGACATGTTTGTGAGAAGACTGATTAAACACTGGTTCTTTTGAGCTTACATGTCTGACTGAGGTAATAGATGGTGTAGTTAGTAAGTCTGGGCTTGTGCACCACAAAGGCACAGAGGAGACACAAATTTGATGATACACAAATCCACACACCTGCACAAACAAAAATGTGAAAAAAACATTAAAAACCCACTGGAACGTGCACACACAAAGTGCACCGGAGGCAAAGACCCAAAATGCATTGGATTTTCAGAGAGGAGGTGACATCAGAATATGCAAAAAAGACTTTGCCGCAGGCCAGAGATTTTTAATGATGAATCCATTCATTATGGAATAAGGTCATTATGCTTTTGTTGTCATGAAATGTACACATTCATCATCAGTCCACACTGGACCAAGTCCATTGTCCCTCTTCGTCAGACGACCTTGGATGGAAAATTTATAAGCAAAAAAAAAAAAAACCCAAACACACACAAACAAACACCGAGACGTGCCAGCCTGCCTACCAGTGCACACATCAGCTCCCCCAAGGACAACAAACATACACACCACGAAATAC
The DNA here is from genome assembly GCA_006937985.1 of Aphyosemion australe. Lineage (NCBI taxonomy): Eukaryota > Metazoa > Chordata > Actinopteri > Cyprinodontiformes > Nothobranchiidae > Aphyosemion > Aphyosemion australe. The sequence goes on along the minus strand of SSNS01000048.1, from coordinate 2,530,833 downwards.
TTTCCCAAACCACCTTCTTTTCATCGCCGTTCACAAAGCAGGGGAAGAGTTGCAGCAAAATGTTATGTTTAGCACGACCATTTTGTACCTCCACCAGAGACGGAACCAGATATATGAGTCTGTAATGAAACATTTTATGCTAATTGTATTTGTTTATGAGCAAATTAATGGCAGCGGTGCAAAACGGATGATGATGTGAGCACGCACACAACATGATAGGATTCCTGAGGAATTCATTAGCTGTTTGCAGGTAATTAGAGGAAATAATTAAGGTGATTAGAGTGTGTCAAATGCACCCCACACACACATCCACACTGGTACAGTATACATCAAAGATCTCCATCTCCACCCTCCCTGGTTTTCTGTAACCCTTTGTAGAAAGTGCTGACAGTGCTGTCTAGCATAACCCAATCACCGAGAGGCTCTGATCCCTCCGTCTCCCCTCGTCTTCTCTCTGTCTCCTGTTTGAAAGTTTCCCCTCCAGTCACAAATCCCTCATTCTGAACTGGTCACAATATGACACATGCAGAGGTGGCTTATTGGTGCACCAAAGACACGATCGAGGGGAGAGCTCCGGCCACACAATGCAGGAGTCATAAATCAACAAACTCCTCGGTATAGAGACAGAGCGGCATCACAGACAATACGCTGCAGTCCACCTGACTGTATTAGACAGACAGACAGGCAGACAGAAATACACAATCAAATGTTCACATGTAGCAGGAGCTCAAACATGGAGGGTGAAACCTGCAGATTATCTGACTGTAATAAGCAAGCAGCCCCTTCGCTGATGTAATTGGTCTGCAGTGGATCTGCAGCCGAAGCTCGTTAGTGTCACAGCAGAAATAATCACGCAGTAAAAACCCCTCCTGTGACTGATCACCATATATCATACAGATACACACTTACAGATGCATGAATGATTCCCTCACACACACACAGATACACACACACACACACACACACACACGTGTGCACACAGGCTTTTGATAGGTGGAGCGTTTGTGTTCTAATGCAGGATTGTGCATTAATGCAGGACGGGGAGGGGAGGCTTAATGGGTTGTCATGTGAAAAAGTGCTGCTGTGATTCATTTTAATAAATCACTGTTGATATTTTTAATAAGAATAATTAAAATTGTCAAAAACCTAAACGGTGCAGAGGTTTCTGAGCGGGGATTTAAATAATCTTTTCCATCAGATCATTTTTTTTGGTTGTGTTGTTTTTGTGTATATGATAACATCAGTAATTGATATTTGACCTTAGAATCATTAGGTGTGATACTTTATTCATGCAATTTCATCATTGATGGTTTTTGGTTCTTGTTTTGTCCAGGTTATCTAACTTTTGGCCGCCATGCTCTATTTCTTCTATTTTCTGATTTTTTTTTTCTCATTTCTTACTTTTGTGATTTTGTTTTATGCTTTCCCATAACACTAAAGAGCTTTGTGTAAAAGAGTAGAAGAACACTTTTATTTACAATTGGAATCAGTGCTATGGGGTCAAAATGGGCTCAGCTCCTTGTAAACTCAAAAAAATAAATTGTAAATTCAAATAAAAATTGAAAACTCGAAAAAATAAATTGTAAATTCGAACCAAAAAACTTGAAACTTGAAAAAATAAATTGTAAATAAAAACAGTAAATAAAAAAATAAATATAACTTTGAACCTAAAACTGCAACCAAAAAACAAAAAAACAAATTTCATTAAGGAAAACTAAATGAAACAAAAGTTGTGGCCGAGTTTACGTTTCTCTTTCTCCTCTGCTCTCAGGCCTGAGTTTACGTTTCCAATACTTTCTTTTCCTTTAAGATGCTGAGCCTGATTTGACATGGGGGGGGGGGGGGGGGGGGGGGGGGTGCTTTGGGCTCATTGGCTGCATGGGAAATGAATGACAGCTGGGTGAAAGCGCTTAGGTTTGACGTCATTTCCGCCCAGGTCGTGTTTCTGTTGTTAGCAGTAGCACCATGGTTAGCACATCGACCTTGCACAATGGTGAGCCTATCTGCGTTGGGCAGACCACCGTTCATCTGCAGTAAGTTAATTTTTTCTGTTCATTTACCGTTTATGCAGGTAAAAGTTTTGTTTTTGTCTGAGTTACTCAATGTGATTGAGCAGCGTGTGCTTCTTGTTAGCGACTAGCAAGGTTAGCCTTAGCTAAATTCTAAATTACACAGTATCTTTGTCAGATCACATCCATTTCTATTTAGCTAATTTTAACTTTAAAGTGAATGCGTGCGGATTCTCACAGATCTCAGTAACATGGAAGGTAGCCTAACCACCAAGCATGAAGCATATGCATCATTTTACACACAAGATTAATGCTAAGTTACATCTAATTACTGATAATATGTCTCCAATCCTGGTCCACGAGATCTGCTATTCAGCATGTTTTACTTTCTAACTCCTGCACACCTGATTTTAAAAACCAGAAGGTCTGCAGAGCTTAAAGACCACTAATTCAACCACTGACTCAGTTCTGTAGGAGCATATAAACTTGGGTTTAATAAATTAGCAATAATATTGGATGAGACCTGTTTTACATTCTGTATTTTTGTTGTTTTCAGGAAATGTTGGAGAAGCAAGTTATGGGAAGATTTCTACTAAGAGTTCAAGAGGCAGGTCACCACCGTACCACACTAGCTAAACTCAAACCCGTGAATTAGCCCTACAATGAAAAAAGCTGGTTTACCCCGCCCACTCGGCCAGGACATAAATAAGAAATGAACTGCATGTTGTGTTTTTTCCCTGATGGCTCCTCAACACTACCTGAAGCTATGAACTCTGGGTGCGTGTGCGCTGGTTGTGAAGCGGGGATGTGCCCAGGAAGTTAATGTTCAGCCAAGTGACTGTCCTGCGGGTTGTGAAACAGTTGTTTGCTGACAAACAGGAAAGTAAGTGTCCCAGTACATCCTGGAACTTGGGTGCTTCAACAATCTCTTTGTTTTTCTTGCGTCCACATGGACATTAGCAGTAGCTCAGCCTTGTGTTAATAGTAGCGCGGCCTAGCATTAGCAGCTCAGGCTAGCCTTAGCAGTAATTAAAGTAATAACAGGTAGTTTTTTTAAACTTTTAGCTAGAGCTTTTACATTGATCTCAGTTATTAATGTGTTAGAAACTTGACCAGTTTCATATTTGACACCACTCTGCAGCCCTCAGCTGACCAAAAACGGTACTAGATACTTTTGTGGAGCGGGTAGGTGTTCTAGGAGGCTCTTATAGCCCATAGATATACATATCACTAGATGCCTTAACTGGGAGTCGACAGCGTCCCTACACGGCGGCCATCTTACCTCGGACAGTTTATGTTCTGTTCTCAATGGTAGCAGATGGAAGGTGAGTGAACAACTTAAACAAAAACACTCTTAACTCGATGAAATATTAACGGATTTACAAGCGGGTAGCAGTATTACAATCTTTATAACACATAGGCTTGATAGGACATACACATTTTTAAATTAACGGGCCAAATCCGTCATATTTTACAGCCACATCTCTGGCGTTTATAACAAACCAAACCGTTTGAAAATTGGTTGAAAATTGAGCAAGTTAGAGTTATTTAAATAGTACATTCACCATTGACACCAATGTTACAAAAGGGGGCAGCTGTCCGAAGCAAGATGGCCGCCGCGTTAGGGACGTTCGTCCAATTGACGATCAGCGCGGATAAGGCATATAGTGATATATATATCTATGTTATAGCCTACCTGCTTTACGGCTGTTAGCTGTAATGCTAGCTGTTAGCATTTTCAGTTCGCTGATTGTCAATAAAAAGCACAAGAAGAAGAAAAAGAAGTTTGCTTTTTCAGTTGGTATAATGGCGGAGCCTGGGAGTAAAACTAAGAGAGTAATGTCTTTGGAGGCAAAGCAATGAGCTAAAACCAAAGTAAACATTGGCGCGGCCTACACTAGTCTGAGGGAGCTAAAGGAGGCTACAAAATCCCGGACTGATGATGGTGACCAGGCTTTGATGCTACTGGACTTGTAAGTAATAATATTTTTGTCCAACAGTGCAAATCTTTTTTTCTTCGCAGTTTATTTTAGTAATAGTGTTAGCGCTAGCTACAGCAGGGTTCTTTACGGTAGTTGTAATTCCACTTTCAACCAGTAGGGCGGAGGAGCAGGAAACTCCTCCGTGTTACTTTCAACCAGGTTCTATGGTTAGCATTACAGCAGCCAGTGTTTATATATTGCTGACACTGTAGTAGGTTGGAACATGCAGACGTAAACAGGTGTGGATGGCTTACTATGTAACAAACCTGCTTTTCTCAGACAAAACATTTCTCCCTCGCCTTTTCAAGATTCGGGGACATTCAGAATTCAAAATTGCACGGCTCTGACTTTTGGTATGCTATATTTGACGACCCAAGCTACCTGTATTCAACAACAATAAGGTAAATGTGGCTTTACATTCTACTGCCCCTTTAAGTTTTACAGTTTTCCTGTTTTTCACTTTTTCACAAAACAAAGCATGTTGCTGGTTCTTCACCTTTTCAATTGATTTCATTTTTTTACACACTTGTTTATACATCTTCACATATAAGCCACACAAGCACTGAAAAAACAACCTGCAATGATTTAAAGGCCTTTAAACAATTGTAGAGAACACTCCAAGGGTTCTGCACGGCTGCACCCATGAGGAGAAATACTGAGTAAATGGCATTGCAGCGATTACAGGTGAAAGAAAGTGGAGCCTTTCATTGTTTAAGATGAAGGTAAAAGGTGGAGTGTGTGTGTGTGTGTGTGTGTGTGTGTGTGTGAGTGTGTGGGCGGTGACTGATGATCCTGAATCAGAAGGGGGACCTACACGGCGTCAGAAACAGAATCAGACTCAAACAGTCAGGTATACACCACCTGCACCAGAAGTCATTTAAATGTCCTCCCGGGCCATCGTAACATCGGCAAAATTCAATCACCCTGTCTGCTGTTGGAGGGGACAAACGTTCCCTGAGATTACTTGCAAAGAAACTTAATAGCTAAGAGCATTAAATGCTGGTTGTTGCTAGTTCTGCTGCCAATAGTTAATAAATGATTTTGGCAGTGGGTACAGACAGGAAAATCAATACGAGAGGGTTTTCTGTGGTGTTGGGCCTCTGTATTCATGTAAACATAGGAAGTGGTTTTTCTTCACACCTCAGAGCAAGATTACCTCTCACCACTGGAGGCTTGGCCATAGCAGAGGGAAGATACCACTCTCAGCTTGATTCCTGCCACTGGCAGAAGAATGATAGCTGAACGTCCACCATTCTAATACAACATATGCACACATCAGGCTTGTTTGTATTTGTTTTTCTTGGACACCCACGTCCATGTGTCCACGGAAGGGAAGATCTCTGCTTTGATGAATGCGTGTTGAGGCAGAATAACTGTTGCACACAAAGTGGCAGCTGCCTGGAGGCCCTGAAATAGTGAGATCAGCGATAAGCTGAAGCTATTTTGTGAAGTCTTGATGGTCTAAGTTGCTGCCCCATCCCATGTTGTGACCCCTCTCTCCATATCGCCGTCCAGATTTCAATTAGGGGGCAACTGCAGAAAGAGGAGGCTGAGCAGAGGAGGAGGTGATGGTGTGAAGAGGGAGGGGAGGGGGCACTGCTCAGCCATAGTGACCGGGTGAAAAGGCAGTGCAGATGTAATTTGTCCTCAATGGCTGTTTGGGAAGAGTAATTGTGGTGACACTGGCGGGTCGATAGTATGGATTTTTTGTTTGGAGTGCCCTGTGTGTGTGGTGCTAAGGGGAGGCCAGGAAATATAACACTGCTGCTCAAATACAATAAAAATGGATCGAGGGTGTGGTGGTTGTTTGCAGAGCTGGTAGCCATCGTTTGGCTGTGGATGTCATACTGTAGCTGCTGCGGTTATCAAATACACCCCTCCGTTCTGCCCTATTAACACCAAATGTTCGAGGCTCCTCACGGGCCTCCCAGACAGGTTTAAACGCTGGAACAAACCATCGGTTAGAAGGAGTTGGGCTGGAGAAAATATGCCTCGGAAAAAAACTAGTAACCGTTTGCCAAAACAACCGCTACGTGCTTCTTAGAAAATAGTGGCATGCCCGGCATCATTTGTTGCTTGCCTGTTGCAAAGCAGAACAACGTGTCACTAATTTACGTGAAAATAATGAAAATTTAGATGTTGCCCGTTTCAGCACCGGTGCTGCAGTAATGAAAGATAAAAAGACACTTCCAGGAAGGCCACCAGGTGCTCGTTTTGGTTTCCAAGTCAAGACGAACATAACGAGGTGATGTGTGTGAATGCAACATTAAGAAATGTTGCGAGAAAGGTGAAAATGCAACCTCTTTGGCTCTAAAATAAAGTGACACTCTTGCATAGTGATGCTCATTTAGCAAGATAAAAGTCCACTGAGGATCATTCCTGCAACCCCGGATGCATTTTTCCTCTCCTAATAGTTCAAGATACTTTTCTCTGTGTGGTTTAAGGTGCAATCTTTTAAATCTTAAATGATCCTCTGGACCTCATTTTTGCTTCCTCAGCAATCTTTTCTAGTCTTTGAGGTGTCATAAACTCATATGGACTTCTACATATACATAATTTCCTTGGCATTCATCCTGGAATCCACTCTTTACCGCACCGATAATGAACAGCGTGTCACGTCTTAATAGGATGCTTCCCACTGTGTCAGGGCCACCTCGTCGAACACAGCCATGCCGGCCCTGTCTGTGCTGGCGCTGTCATCTCCCATCAGATCCTATTTCACTCCAAAGTGGTGCTCTTTGGGTAAAACCATTACCAGAGTCAACGGACACAAACAAGACCACGTTTTGACACTCTGCCGTCGTCCTGACGTAACCGAGCACGACACCTGACGTGGGGAAAAGGTCACACGACTCGTCAAAGAGACAGGGGTGCCTCAGATCGAGGACGCGAGGACTCAAAAACGGACGCCTCCCGACGGTGATGATGGACACATGGCTGAAGCATGGCCTTCTGGGAGCGGTGGGAGGAGTGGACGTCCTGCCGGGAACTGTCCCTTCCTGTTTCTCCGGCCCGGTGACGGGTGGTGTCCTCGCTGATTTCACATGATGAGGCTCGTATTAACTAAGCAAATCAAATGCGGTTAAGTGTGGACAGTTTCACTTGTAATCAGGGCAGCGCATGCTTCATCTGAAATGTAAGATGGCATGTCAGCCACGAACATGTGAATATGCTGATGTATACATTATACCGTGCCAGCTTTTGGAAAAGCCTTGGTACCACATGCATGTCAAGCACTTTACGGAAGTATTTGGCCAAAAGACTTAAAATATAAAAGAGATTTTCAGAGTCTGCTTACATAGTTTAAAAGCACGATAAATGAAAATGTGAATAATTTTTTTGTTTAATTTATTTGTGTTCACAAAAATGACCAAGTATTGAGCGTTGAAGGAAGACTAAGAAATGTTTTGTTAGATGAGACAAACTTATCTTCATCAAATCTGCCTATAAGAACTTCTGAGGGTTCCAAAGTGGGAATACTGAACCGTGATCATGTAATTCAAAATTTGCTCAATAAAATTACACAAGAAAACACGTGTTTGTCAATAATTAATTTAGTCAAACAATACATCTTTGCAATAAATAATATAGTGATGAGAAGCCTGGTCACTCTTGTACAACAGCATATGACTTGTGAGACGTGTGCATCCATGGAATGAGTGACACAGCTAAATGTAACACCTCCAAATGTCCCACATCATTTTCTATTGTTAGTATTAATGCTTGTTTTGAGTTTCAAGTGTGCTTCAGAAACAGGCGAATAACTTGAACAGCACTTGGACAGCTTGGGCATGCTTGGTACATGCCAGGTTGACCAACACCACCGTACTAGTTGACCATCAACAACCACTAGTTAAGAAACGGGATGGCATTCCATGACAAAATATCACCAGATTGGTCAGACTGAATGGTGACCCGAATGAGGAAAAGAATATAATGCTAATTAGGGGTGTGTATTAGCAAAAATCTGGCAATACAATATGTATCACAATACGGGGAGACAATGTGATGTATTGCGATACTAAAAGCCAGATGATGTTTGTAATTTTTTAAGGCTGAATTAAATTGGAAAACTCAGGCCAGGTGCTTCTAAAGCCCGAGCCACAATGTGTGTTTTTCAGCCGTCCTAGACAAATCCCTCATTGAGAATAGAATCGTGACAAAAAAACAGAGAACATGAGGGTTATTTGCAGGTCAGTGTCCGTCCAGTTTGACCAGCCTAGCATCAGATTATTGAGCACTCTCACAACCAAAATCAACCTCCAACAGTCTTCAAGCAGAGTCAGAAAACCTACCAGTCCGGTCTTTTATCGACCAATGCCAACTAGCTGTTGGAGTTTGAATTGCACCACACAAAAGAAATACAGTAAATGTTTGCATGTAAAAACAAATCAATACACTGCTTTCAAATATCGATTCAGTATCATAACGCGAAATATTGCATCAGTGTATCGATATTTTCTGAAAATTCCTGATGCTAACGATGTAAAATAACTAATATTGATGGAAAGTGGAAAGAGCAAACATTTAATTCACTAAGCAAGTCAAAACACAATTAATACCAACAAGAAAACATTGTAGGCTCAGTTTTGGGGGCAGTGCCAACAAGTTAATTAATTACCTTGTAGCAATCAGGCTTTCCAACAATATAAGATTTATTGCCAAACTATCCAAACAAATGTATTTACTTGAGTTTATGATTGTCATTCTTCACCATATCAAGGCTATCTGTCACTTCTGAAGTTCTCTGTTTTTACAGCTGATGCTGATTTATATCTTGGGTACACACATGGTTGACCAACAGACTGCTATTTGAATGTTGCATCTCAGAATAAACATGATATAGATCAGATCATTTTGTAATGTATACACTGATTTTAATCCATACTTGAATGTACTATGTCAAGTGATTACCAGAAGATGCATATTTATTTATAATTTCATAGAAAACTTGCAAAACACCAAACATTTTTAAACATTTTTAAAGGTCATACTCAGTGTGTTTACATGCGCATCAGAAAACCGAACTTTTGCCCTAAAAAAGACTAACATCGTTTTTTTAAATGCATGTAAACGCGTTAGTCTGGCTGAAAGTGAACTTCTTCTAATCGGGCTGAAGCACCCAGATAATGCGGTAGTTATCTGACTTCATTCTGCATGTAAACGGGTTAGCCGAGCTGGCCCGAGTGGACACTAGCGTTCCGGAAGTGATGCCGCCGCAGTAGCGCTCGTCGTGCATGTAAACGAGGATAAAGACTCGCAGCTTATTATCATAAGATCGACCAGGATCGACTTAGATGTTGATACTGCACATGTAACTGCACTGATTTTTTAATAACAACATAGTTTGACTTAAAATCCAGTAGTATATTTTCTGTCTTGGCTGATACCCAGACAGATATATGCAGGTGTGAGAGAAAAATATCCAATTCATGCTACAGAAAAAGTTTACTTTTGAGGTCAATGACACAAATAAAATTATTTTAGTTTTGTGCTCTTTTTAATTTTAGACTGAAACTGGGGTGGTAAAACTGCCCACTGAACACTTTATATCATTTCTGCGTAATTTAATTCTGGTATAGTATCATGGTTGAATGCCATTTTTTTGTTGTTTTGTTTTGTTTTATTGCATGATAATTTCCTGGTTATAGTAGTTGTTTATTTTTTAAATGTTTAAATTATCTATGGCCATCATATCCACTTAGCTCCTCTCTTCATCTGTCACTCACACCTGCCTTCCATCTGCAATCACTCACCTGCACCTCCTCAGTAATCAACCAGGTCCCTAGTCTATATTTAGTACCCAGTTTCTCAATTCTCCTTGGTCATGTTCTGCTGTTGTTGCACCCTGTTTCCCCCCATCTTGTTGTGCAATTCTTGTTCTTGAATCCTAATCCCTTATTGGGTTCCTTGTCATCATATGTGTGGGTTTTTATTTTGTTCTGGGCCACCTGCTTGACCTGCAGCCTTGGCTCCAACTTTCCACAATACAACCAAATGGCACCTCTTGAAATAACCTCTTTTAAAAGTAAAATGCACATCAGTACTGGTCCTGAGAAAACCCTGCTCCACATCATTAGTTATTTGGCTCAAAAACACCTAATTGAAATGACTTAGCAGTCTTCTGCTGAGCTTGATAAAATGCTGACAAGCTGACCTCCAAGTGATCCTACTTATAGAGGCCTCTATGGAGGCATGTTTTCAATACAACACATGGTAAATACTAGATAAATAGCTCGTCAGGTGTGTATTTACCCACCAAACTCATAATTATCTCTTTTCTTGTCTCACGTGTAACAGTGGTTTCACAAAGTGCAATAGGAGCAGAATGCCAGTGGCAGGTAGACTACAGAGACTGGATTTAGAGAGTTAGGGAGGCAGGGAGGGAAGTAAAATAAGGGTGAGCGAGAGATGGAGTCCCTTGGGCCCCATTAGAGGCAGTTCTGAGGGCCTGTGACATCTGACTGGATCAGTGTTCTTCAGTCAGATGCTCTCCTCTTATCCACTCCTCTGCTGGAGTCAATAAACACATCACCTACGCACGCACGCCTAAACACACAAACACACACACCCACGCAGTAACTGAGCCTCCAGGGCGAGCACCAGATTAGTTCATTTAGAGGAGGTTTGATTCCATCTCCTTGAAGGTACAAATCTGACTGAAGAATTAATGACAGTGTCACCGGTTCTTGCATTTACATGATGCACGTGTGTTTCAGAGGGGTTTCGGTGCATGCTGCACACACTGATATGCAGGATCTCTAACTTTCACGTGTTAAGTGGGGGTTTGTGAGGAACCGCAGCTAGGTTGACAGAAAAACCAACTGACGAGCCGTAAACACTTTTCTCCCCGCGCTGATGGTGCGGTGGCACCAAGCAGGGTGAAACTTTGAAAGTCAAGCGGTCCTTTATCCATCCCTGCTCTGACCTTTCTGCTAGGCTGCCCTGTATTCACTGGCTGTCAGTGTGAGTTTGTCAGGAGCCATCCGTCTCTGTCCACCTCCATCCCCCTCCCCAAATCCCTGCCGACCCATTAGCCGATAGGATCCGGGGGAGCGGCGGCAGAGCCAGCCTATGGGGGCCACTCCTGCCTCCCTCCTCCCCCTCCGCCCTGGTATCCACGTTGCACAGAGCTCATCCAGGTACCCCAGAGAGGCAGCACTAGCTGGCTATATATATATACAGTATGTAGCAAAAGCATCAACACAGCACTACAGTCTGACATGTGGCCCATGGGAGCTGCAGAGAGGCTGATAGCTGCTGGGACAGAGGGAGAGCTGGTGGCATCACTGCAGGAGCTGGGTAACGCTGCTGCTCCACACTGAGCTGTTGTGTCTCAACTATGTGCTCATGAACCAGTTGCACCAGTTCTTCACAAGTTTAATTCCAGTTTATTCATAACTTACAAGGTGATCAGTAAAAGTAGACTGTCAACTTAAAAATAGCTGCAACAAAGTACTACTTACATAAAAATTAGCATTAGACAAGAGTTCTGAAAAGATTTGTTACACTTCCACTGAAACCTTAAGAGTTTCAAAGATGAAGCAACATGCATGGACTAATTAATAGTTTTAGCAAAACAGGCATTAATCCACATTTTAAAAGTATCAAACTAGCTTAAATCATCTTGACATCTTAACAAATCAAATCAGATCTCTTAGTTGTGACTTTCAGTAAATATGATCTGCAGTTTGGCAGAAAATAAACAGACTATTGCCTTTTTGTAAATTTAGACACTAGGAAAATTATTCATGTTTCATTTTTATCAGCTCTGCTTGTGAATGTACTAATCCTCTGCCAACAAGCTTGTGTTTAAACTCTAAACTGATGAAACACTCAATGAAATTTAAGGAAACTCAGGAATGAAATCATTAGATCTTCACTTAAAACTGAGTACGTTTTTTAAATCAGCCCTTGTTATGATAGTCTCCCCAGCCATGACTTCAAAAATCTAAAATTCAGTTAATTTTACAGATATTGAACTAAATGTTGCTGTTAGTAGCTAAAAGAGATGGAGAAAGACCATGCAGTGTTGTTTTCAAAATTTGATGAATAAAAGATGATCTTAGTTAAAGCGACAACGGCAAATCTGCAAAACAAGCTAGCGAAAATTTTACGTTCTAACTTTTTGGAGATAAAAAAATTTAATAAAGTGGTTTTCTCAAATTTGTCTAAACCCTCAACCAATAACATGGATTGGACTGAAACTATTGGACCATCCAGTTGTCTGTCTCACTGAACCACTGCACTTCCCTGGGTCCTCCATTCATTACGCACTCACGTATTTACCAACAGAGGTTCTCCGCTCAATAATATCAGAGAAGGAGAAACAGTCAGCTGCTACCACTTCAACTTCAGGACAAACTACCAGAGTCCTAAAACACCATCTGAAGTTAGGGACAACAAAAGACATTTGAACCTAACGACAACTGGTGTTTAGCGCTATCTCGTTTCCTCTGGCCATGTGGGTTCTGGTATCAGGTAGGGCTGCCACAAACGATTATTTTAATAGTTGACTAATCACTAGTTTTTTTGGTGATTAGTCATGTCATGCATAAAGTATAGCTTATTGCACCAGGATGCAGCTGCTCTAATATATCTGTCATTAGCTTCTGTGCTAAAGGTGATGAAATCGACATCACTACTGTTGTTGCTACAGCTATGAATACAAGTAACTCCCTGTTGATGTTAGCAGCTAACGAGAGGTAATTAGCTTACAGAGGCAACTGTCCATCTTCGCCCTCCGCCACGACGTGCTTCCTTTTAAGGTATTCGTGCATCACCGTTGTGCTCCCGTGAAAGGAGAGTTCTACTTTGCATATTTTGCTCTGTACGTGCTTCTCTTTTGTCTTTGTAAAATGCTCCCAAACGTTTGAGCTACGTTGCTGGCTCGCCATGTCTTGATTTTTCCGGTGATGCGACTGCTGGATGGCCACTACTGCGCATGCGCCTCAAAGGCAGAAAGCAGCAGCGGTGCCGCAGCAGGCAAGATAAATAAAACAATGCTTCATAGAATAAACGTCAACTATTTGTTGTCGACTATTTTGTTTGACGACGTCATCGTGACAAATCGACAAATCGTGTCAGCACAAGCATCAGGCGAATGTGACCTATTGGGATGATAGCCAACGGGAGAGGCGATTGTTCCGTGACCGTGTTTGTGTTTAAAAGCTAGCTTGATTTGCTATTGCAGCTTTAAAGATACACAAAATTTTATTTCCATATATCTATTTTATTTATTTTGTCACTTTCTTCACTTAACCACCTTTTAAATTCATGCTTGGGCCTTAGGGCCTCCGTCAGCGCGCCCCAGGGCAGCTGTAGCTACGATGTAGCTCTTCACCACCAGGTTGTGAATGTGTGCATGAATGGGTGAATGACTGATTGTGTTGTAAAGCACCTTGGGGGGTTCTAGGACTCTGGAAGGTGCTATATCAAATACAGACCATTTACCATTAAGGGTTTTGATCAGCACCTCTCTCTGCACCATGCATGCTCATGTGAAGACATCATGCAGAAACACACTTATAAGTGGACTTCACTTCCTAGTTCCACTTCCACTCTGCAGTAGCTTAGTGCACAAAGATGAATTAAACAACAAAATGCAACCATTGTATGTAAAAACAAGTCTAGTGATGCAATGTAAAGTCTGCATATCATCGCTGAATCAGACATGACCTCATCCAATAACGGCGACTGTAAGGTGATGCAGCTAAGTGAGAGTTTGTAAAAAGTGATGCAGTTGTTTATGATTGAGGGATGGATGGAGGAGGAGCAAAAGGTGGAAGGCGGCGAAATAGACAGTGAGGGAGGGATGGGAGGAGGCAGTAACATGTGATTAATGGATGGGTGGGAATGGGGAGGTTGAAGTAGACTGGAAGAGAGCAGAGTGACAGTAATAAAGTGTACCTGCCTCCCATTCATCTCCCTCAACCCATCTCCCGTCTGACTGGTAGGGCTTTACACGCTCTGACTAATGCCACGCTCCGCATGCGGGCACAGACAGGAATGCCACACACCGCTCTCCCAGGCTGTTGTGTGTGCCGCCACCTAAATGAACACAAAATTTCTCATGGCCTCCCATCGCCAGCTTTAAGCGCCATCATTCATCAATACCTCATCGCTTTTTATGGCGTCTAAATCATCCTGTGTATCAGGCTCATCTAGCGCAAAACAAATGCTAGTGCAGCTTTAACAACAGGTCAAACGCGGCGGACGCGTGTGCAAAGTGACAAAACCGAACATAAGCTTTGTTGCCTTTTTTCCTCCCCTCCATTTAAATTGGAGTCGTACCACAGTGACGTGCGATTACTTAGTGTGCAGCTGCTTCTCAAGGATGATTCTAAGTGGCGCGCTAACGTAAACACGTTTCCTGACCTTCCCTCTGGCTGTTGTAATGAGATGCATATCCCAAATGTGGTCCCATTACCGCGTCCTGTGCCGTTTCAGGTCACGTGTTTTACACCGGCTCTGTGCTGCGGAAATGCAACGGGGGTTACGTTAGGGTTGTTTCCTCGGCTCATCACGAGCCACCTTTATTCTGACTTGCCGTTATTAGAATGAATTAATTCTGCTGCTCGTGGTATAGATGATGGCCCTATACGGTCATCCGTCTGGGATTCTGTATGAAGTGAACCTTCCCTGACCTCGCGAGTGAGTCAAGAGCCTCATCGACGTCCTCCAACCCTTCCAAATGAATGGATTATTAGTGTCACTCCAGCAAATGTGTAGGTGAATGTGATGTGAGGGGGGGAGAAATTTGATGAGCAATAATTTCTCTCAGTCAGGAAAGTAAATGAAAGTATTTGAAACCCAGAAGCCTCCAGCAAAATAAAATGTATGACTAAATTGGCTTAAATTACTTTGGCAATGACTTGATAAAAGACCCTCCGTGTTATTTCAATCATTAGTGGTTTTAATTGCTCTAAGGTATAATGAACACATTACTAATTGATAGGAAACCAGTACCAGTAACCCCCCCTCCAACGGGCCACACCTGCATGGGGTAAATCTGTCTTCATATCAGCTGCATGACTTTTGCCCGGGCAGACGATAGATTAAACAATGAATGAATGATTTATTAGCTGTCGCTGTCATGCTATTTAGATGGATGGATGTACACGCGGCGTGACCTCACTTCCTTGTTTTCTGCCTTGTATTTTGCGGGTGTGCGGGGGGAGGAGGCGGGGGCCGGACGGGGAGATGTTGGCAGGGCGGGTCAGGCGCTCCAGCGGCCACTGACAGGACCCAGCCGCTTGATCAACGACCCCTGGATTTGATGCTGTGGCGGCGAGCGTGCGAAGCAGCTGCATCTGTACATTAAATACACATGAAGGGACAAATCTGTAAAGCGTGGCTGTCTTCGCGAGCGGGATGAAGCCAAAAAAGTAACTACCTTTACTCTCCCCAACCTTCTTCCTCTTTCTCTTCCCTCAAATGGGTTATTCCAGCGATGGCCCTGACAGGCCATGGTTTGGATTTTGATTTATGTTCCTGTGAAGCTCAAATCAAAGATTCCATCTACTGCTGCTTTATGGCAGCTGGGATGATGAATGGCGCAGTCTCTCGGTCAAACCAAGCCTCTGTGTCTTTGCCCCACATTTTAATTGCTAAAGTAGCCAGTCATCGCTCAGCCCTCCTCTCCCTTCCTCCCAACCTTATCCTTCCTCTGCTTTTCAACTTATTGTGTCGCTTTCTCACGTGCGCTCAGTAACGTACCTTTATCTCCCTAAAATTTCCCGAAACGTCTCAACTTTTCGTCCTAAAACTTCAAATTGGCCCCTGAGGTGTGGCCAATCGAAGAAAAATTCTAATCTAGCAGTGAAGCCGAACAGGAACCCTTTAATATAAGCAGTGTCTGCCCTACATTATTTTATACATCCGGCATTAGCGCGTGATTTACAGCAAACAAGTCTGATGAAGGGAAAAATTCATTCCTGCATCAACATAAAAAGCCACTTTATTTGGAGGAAGAATGTGCAGATGTCAAGCTCTGATAGAGTTTATGTTTTCTCACTATTTTTCAAAAGTAAACACATTCTGCGGTACATGACATTACTAAGTAGGTTAAGTATAGCCCTGGGCCATCATCCATCAGTACAGAATGAAGCGAGCATATTCTGCTCGATGAGAGGTGAAAGTTTTCCACTGTGCCACGATGACATTTAATTTTTCACATCTCCTGCGTGTTCCTGGGATGAATTTTGGCAGACCTGGTGCAATTTAGCTGCTTGGCAGTTTGAAATTGGGCGATGAATCACAACGCGGATTCAATGGGAGCCGGTCGGTATACAATATTTTCTCTGTGTCACACTGGAAAGAGAGCGGGAAAAAAGAACTGCCGAGGCTTTAGATTGTGTTCTCCAATCATCTTCCACTCACGCGGCCCATCATACTTTCCTCCCCCTTAACAAAAACAAAAAGAAGAAGAAGAAAAAGAAGTGCCCGGGTCGGCCATTAGAGGAGAAGCCGTGTGCGGCTGCGGATGTCGAGCAACGGCGGAGGTCTTTAAGGTCTGCAGTTGGATATTTTGACAAAGAGCAGTGAAGAAAGAAATCAATAAAGTCAGGACTTTGCCAGTCACTGAGCAGAGCGGCGGAGAATGCAAAGCTCCTCTCCGACCCCTAGACAAACTCAAAATGAGCAACCAATAGACTGACACTGCCTCTGACACAAGCCATTTATTAGGCTGGCAGTAGAATCTGGTGGATTGCACAGCTGATGGTCTGTAACTGGGAGGACCACACCTGAGGAGGAAACGTGTTATAGGAGACAGCATGTGTGGAGGCGCTGGGCTGTGTAGTAATGACTAAAAGTGTGAAACATACTGTATGACATCTGCAAGGGAAATGTTTGATCTACAACACAATCCATACATCACCGGGCATCCCGGTGTGCCAGAGTGGGACTTAAAGGATTGTGTTCACGCCCCGTGTTCGCATCATCTGTTCCGCCGATCGCTGAAAAATGATCACCCCAGCGGCGCTGTTGTGTTTGTGGCTGAACTTTGACCTCACCGTGGACAGGGCAGGGGGGGGGGCTTTTTCTTCAGAGATGAAATTCACTTGAACTTTCCACTGATGCATGAGAATAATGCATGAAAAAAATCTCAAAACTTTTGCAAGAGCAACAATCAGAAGAAAAGTATTCGATTAAAGTTCTTAAGAGCACTATTCAGGCTCAAGACAGGAAATTACACAGAATTCCTGCAGTAATATTATTGATCCTTACTTATTTTTTTTACCGAATGAAAAACATCTTGGTAATAAATCTGACATAATTTGAGACGTTTTGTTATTGTTCATTTTAATCTGATGTCACACAAATTATTTGAGTCAAGAATTCAGAAAATGAAAGAACTTAAATATTTTATGGAAGTTAAACAGTATTTAGTACAACAGTACAACATCCCACTTATTTATTTATTTGTTGGTTGGTTTGTTTGTTTGTTTGAAACCCTAAAATAGAGAGGATATTCAGATAAAAACTTTAGCATGTGACATATTTTATTTTAGAACTTTCTATGTTTTCTTTGAGAGTTTAAAACTCTCAAACGGGCCACAAAAACATTTTGTAAAAATCTAAATTCAACTCTTATTTTTAACTATATTGTCATTAACTAAAATGTTCACTTTTCAAAAGATTAAACTAAACTAATTCTAACTTTAAGCTTTTTTCTGTCTTGCTTGTTTGTGGACATTTTTATTTAAAAACCAGATGAACAACACAACAGAGAATCATGCAATTTTGAAAGAAACAGAGTTTT